>PVJS01026992.1:12718-26684 GCA_004027185.1 Glis glis | reverse complement strand
GGGATTGAACCCAGGGGCGTTCTACCTCCGCCCTATACCCCTGGCCCTATTTTTTATACTTTATTTTGAAACCGGGTCTCACAAAGTTGTGGAGGGCCTCACTAAGTAGAGAGAGAGAGAGAGAGAGAGAGAGAGAGAAAGAGAGAGAGAGCTGAGGCTGGCCGCAAACCCGGATCCTCCGGTCTCCGCCTCCCAAAGTACTGGGATTACAAGCGTGCACCACCACGCCCGGCTTCCATATTGTGTTTTAAATGCAGCATTTTTGACACTCTGCATTTCATTTTTTAAGACACAGTCAAATTCTTTTTTAAAAAAGTCAACCTTAAGCCATTTGTAGCCTACCAACTTGAATTCTTATGGGGATGGTGTGTGTACAGCAGAAGCCTAGCGCATTTTGCCAAATATTTGAAATCCTACAAAGTGTGTCAGATTCCCTGAACCCCGGTTCTAGGATGGAAACATATCAGACTAGAAGGAAAACAAAGAACAGTAATCTGACCTGGCTCCTGGGCTAGGCATCAAAGGAAATCTTAGAGGCTGTTGCCGTAAGTCAGACTCTTGGGTGGTTAAGGCGGTGAGCGAGTTTCCTTGACAGTTCCTCGCTGATTGCTGCTGATATGTCAAGCCAAGTAAAACCCTTTGCAAGAACAAGTCAATAATCGGCAAATTAGGTACATGATTAACCTGAGTGAGACAACAAGATGCAGTTACCGCTTGGGAGCCCTGCCGGGACTTCACCTCCTCCACAGTCCTATTTAGCAAATATTAAAAATGCCTATTTCATCGCTCACACTGATGGAGCCAGCAGTCCAGTGAACTCCAGCAGCAACTCCAAGGTGTAGGGTGGGCTCGCAGCTCCAGCCGCTTGAATAAATGGAGGTACTAGGGATTGAATGATGGGAAGATGGAAGCAGACGCTCTCAACCCCTGATTTACTCGGAGTTGTTTCTCTGGAACGGGAAGGAAAACTATCAACACATTAAACCTATTAACCAATAGGAGAGAGCCGCTTAAGAGACCACAGGTTGCCCTGTGGTCATACCAAATAAATGCAGATATGGCAGACTGGGCATGGGTGCACGCCAATAAAATGAGCTCAGCACGTGATTCTAGCCATCCTCATCAGCAGAATTCCACTGATGTTATTTTTTAAAAGCAAATTTATAGATGGCAATGTGTGGTGTTCGTTTTTGCCAGTGTGGGTTTATCCCTTTCTGTTTCACAGTCTTATTTGAAAAAGGACACTCTCTTGCCTTGTCCCCTTCTTTCTTGCCCTGCTGAGTAAATCTACACGTGGCTTTGATTACAGGGGGGACCAGCTGGGTTCCTAGGGCACTTGAGTGTCCCACTGTTCTGAGTACCTGTCTTTGTCACCTTCCCATTGACTGTGTGCCCTCCCCGCACCCAGTTACCAGTCAGGGTGGCTCTCCCGGGCCTCCCCCTTCCTATGCAGCTGCAGGTGGAGGCAGTGCCAGGATTGGGTGGTCAGTTTCCATAACACATGACATAGCAACTTTTAGACTCAACCAAGACAATATTTAATTCCTTTTTGAAGGGAGGCATACTTTTTTTTTTTTTTGCGGTACCAGGGATTGAACGCAGGGGCGTTCTACCTCCGCGCTACACCCCCGGCCCCTATTTTTTATACTTTATTTTGAAACCGGGTCTCACGAAGTTGCGGAGGGCCTCACTAGGTAGAGAGAGAGAGAGAGAGAGAAAGAGCTGAGGCTGGCCGTGAACCCGGATCCTCCGGTCTCCACCTCCCAAAGTACTGGTATTACAAGCATGCGTGCGCCACCACGCCCGGCTCGGAGGCATACTTTTATAGGCATGTCTTTTAGAACCTTTCTTTCCCAAAGACCTTGAAGTATAGAGAAAGATTTTGTGTACCCAATCAGATTCATCTTTATTGAACCGAAAGTATTTTGGGAAAGAACTTTCTCAGAAGACCCCCTTATGATTATCTGGTAGCATCCTAACAGCCATCGCATCTCCCTCCTGGGCAGCTCAGAGAAATCTCAAGGGATGCTGGAGTTTCACTGCAGAGCTGGGGTGGTACACAGGGAGGATGCTGAATGTTTTTTGAGAAGGTCAATGCTTGAGTTCATGGCACTCAAAGAAAGACAGAAACAGGGAATAGAAGAAAAGCTGGGCATGGGGACACACTCCTGTAATCCCAACTACTTGGGAGGCGGAGGCAGAAGGATTGCCAAGTTGGAGGTCAGCCTGGGCAACTTAGTAAGACTCTGTCTCAAAAAGGGAAGGAGGGGACAGGAGGGGAGAGAGGAAGAAAAGAAAGAAGAAGGAAGGAAGGAAGGAAGGAAGGGAGGGAGGGAGGGAGGGAGGGAGGGAGGGCCGGTCAGAGGAGCAGCACCACATCATCTAATTAATCTTGGACATGCTATAAGTCAGGTATTTGCAAATTTTTTTAGCCAGAGATGTTTATCTTCAGGGGAAATTTTATGTAAACTGCCAGATATAAAACAGATAAAACTATTTTATTAGCATAAATATAGTTTATAGTTCAAATCCATGTTTATTATTCTAATGTTAATCTCTGTGTATGTATGTTTATGTATGTGTGTATGTCATCCCTTGGTATCCATGGAACGACATATACACATATCCATGTTTATATATCCATGTTCCAGGATATAAAAAACCAAGGGCACTCAAGTCCCTTATATAAGATGGCATAGTATTTGCATAGAACCTATGCACATCCTTCTATAGGCTTTAAATCATCTCAAGATGACGTTTAATATCTAATACAGTGTAAGTGCCATGTAAATAGTTGTTACACTGTATTATTTAGGAAATAGTGGCAAGAAAAACTGTCCATGTTCAGTATAGATGCAAGGTTTTTCCCAGATGTTTCCGATCTGCAGTTGGTTGAACCACGGATGTAAAACCCACAGATACTGATGGCCGACTGTACATATGGATCTAGATCCAGAGAGAGACTTGATTCACAGGGGTGGGGCCCTCTAGGAATAAGAGGGGAGAATAGGATTGAGAATCAGGTTTTTAAAGGACTTGTTTTTATCTGTAATAAAGCATTAAAAGTTACCAGGCGCAGCAGCTCATACCTGGAATCCCAGTACTTGGGATGCTGAGACAGGAGGATCACAGATTTGAAAACAGCCTCAGCAACTTAGTGAGACTCTGTTTCAAAATAAAAAATGAAAAGGGCTGGGGGTGTAGCTCAGAGGTAAAATCCCGTGTGTGTATGTGTGTGTGTGTGTGTGTGTGTGTGTGTGTGTGTACACATACATATGTGTGTATATATATATATATATATATATATATATATATATATATATGGTCAGCAAGTATGCTCCCCATTTCCAACACACACACACACACACACACATACACACACACACACACACACACACACACAGACTGAAAACAAATAGAACAAAATCTTAACATATTCATCTGAGTTTTTGAAATTTGGGTGTTTGTTAGCATATTCTTTATACACCTCTTAACCCCCATAGCACCTCTCTCTTTAAGGGGGTGATTCTGTGACGTGACACGGCTGAGCCTGTTTCGAGTGCCCAGCCTGGGAGGATCTAACGGCGACTGGTCTCATCTCAACCACTCTCCAGATTTAATTGATTTATGTACTTTGTTTTCTTTGCACAGTTTTGAGAAAAATCATAATGAATACATTTAAGCAGTTGGGAAGAGCAGCAGAGCTTTCTTTAATCATTTCCTTTACAGGCTGCAGACACTCCTCAATTAAATTGATCCACAGCTTGGAAAAGAAGCAAGAGAAATTAATTGTTTCAAGGTTAAATCACTTAAAATATCTAATGACTGCTCACATCCCTTGCCTTGGATACACAAGTAGAAGAGTTATAACCAAACTTTGAAACTCTCTTTAAAAAAAAAAATTATAGCCAGGCGTGGTGACACATGCCTATAATCCCAGTACTTAGGAGGCTGAGACAGGAGGATTATAGGTTCTAGAACAGTCTCAGCAAGTAGTGAGACTCTCATCAACCTAGTGAGACCCTGTTTCCAAATAAAAATAAAATAGGACTGGAGGTGTAGTTCAGAGGTAGAATGGCCCTGGGTTCAATCCCCAGTGCCACACACACAAAAAAAGCATTCATTGTCTCCTTTGTGGGACCTGTTACATGTTCTCTCAGCATTCCAACCCTGGTTTATTTCCTGGCATGAACAGGTCCCCCTGCTCTGCTTGGCTTTGCCTGCACCAGATCCACAGTGCAGTCGCTTGCCTGACTTGATCTGAGCTGACACACATCAGCCTGGATTCAAAAAATATCCCAATACAGAGTGGTGAGCTTCCTAATAAATGACAGTTACAGATGTTCAAGTCTGTGTTCAGAGATGTTAGGAAGGGCTTTGCTCCTAGACCTTCACAAAAATTAAGAACTTTAAAGATGTCTGTCGAAGCCCTTCCCAGTAAGGATGCATTGTAGAGAAGCAAACATTGTTATAAGAAAACAATATTCATCCACCATTCATCTAGTTGCTCATGAAAATGATCTCCACTCAGAGACCTCTCCCCATTTAACATGAGCATCTGTGCCCACACATACTAATCATAGTAGCCAGCATGCCAGGACCGTTTATCCTCACAACTTGCTACTAATTTAGGTCCTATCAGTAGCAACCCCATTTTAGAGATGTAAGAATTAAGATGGAGTGTCGGACCGCAGAGCTGCTCTGTGTTGGACACAGCAGTCGGACAACCTCCTCTCTAGTGCTCAGTCATTTCCAGGGCATCTGCACTCATGTGAATCCCAACATTTACGGAATAAAATTACAACTCCTGCCCCAAATTGGAATTTCATCAAGTCAATGGAAGTGGTGCCCGAGATCTTCCCGAATGTGCCCGAGGAAAGCCGTGGTAAATACAGACCTGGCTGAGGAAGCACAGTTGAACACCGGGGCAGAGAAAACCAACAAAGAAGGTGACAAGATCAGCATTTCAAAGAGGGTGAATATGAAAACATTTTCAAAAGAGATCCTGGGAATCTAATGAAGACATCCACTGTGCTTACAGAAATGTCCTTTCTGGTTGTGTTGGGCTGATCAGAGTAAAGTGATGCTGTATTGTTCCTGTGTATCTCATCGATTCTGAGATGCACATAATACTCATCTTTTGACATCTCTGAGAACAGAGTGTTTGGCGATTGATGAAGCTGAGATAGAATGAAATGTTTGGTATCACATTTTTGTGCATGTATGAAAACTCAATATTCATTCTAACAATGAGAGTGTAGTTGAAAATATAACCTGAATCTAAGTATGAGATAAAATAAACATTTTATGACTAGAGTTTCCTTTTGCAAGATAAAGTCCTAATCAAAGACTTTCCCATTTGTTAAGTGCATTCAGTTTAAGTGGCCTCTTATGCATTCGAAATATCCTCAGATAACTAAATCCTACTCTATAAATCAAGCCCGTATGGAGTTTAATTATAATTTTAAGATATAGAAGTACATATTTTTAAAATAATGTTTAAATGGGCATTCTGTGGAATGCTTATGCTGCTGTTCTAGGCACAGGAGAGTGCGGGCAGGAGGAGGGTCCCAACTGCAAGGCCTTATGGTACAACCTGCAGCAGTCCAAGCTATGTGACCGTGGGCAAGTCACAACCTCTGTGTACTGACTCATTCACCTCATCTGTACAACGGGGATGATAATAGTGTGTGCTCATAGCGATGTTGCTAGATATAAATGAGAAAATCTTCATAAGGCACTTAAAATTGTGCTCGCGTATAGGAATGGTGTGAACTACTATGTATTTCAGAACAAGCCCCCAAACCAAATGAATTTCAATTGCTTCTTTAGAAGATGATTTTGATTTATGTTTTTCTCACTATACAGTAATATATGGTGTTGATAAGAAAAATAAAGAACATTAACATTTTAGTATACTTTCCAGTTTTCTGCCCATATATATTAATCAATTTTACAAATACAGGATCACACCATACATATTGTTTTCACTTTGATTCTTGGCTTAATAATAGGGAGGGGAAAATCCTTCCAAATCTGAATATTCTTTCATAAACTCATTTTATTTTTTTCATGTTTCTTCCTGAGGTTTTTTTTGTACTTTTATTGATGTACTTTTACATCCTAGTGAGATTCAAAGTGATACAAACATACATGCACATATCACTTGGTGTGTTTCCCTCGCTATACATGTTAGTTTGGTAGTGAGTATTCTCGTGTAGACATAACCATATTTGAACTGTTCTATTCCTCGATGTTTCTTTTCTCCTCTCCGCCTTCCTCCCCCAATCCCCTTCCACTATTCTACTGTTTTCTCTCCTTATTTGACTAAAGTCTCTTTTGCCTCCTGTTTTTATTCTGGCTTCCACATATGAGAAAAAACATACAACCCTTGACTTTCTGAGACCTGCTGATCTCACTTAGTATAATATTCTCTAGTTCCATCCACTGTATTACAAATGACAATTTTGTTCTTCCTTATGGCTGAGTAAAATTCCACTGTGGGTATATACTACATTTTCTTTATCCATTCATCCATTGACAGACACCTGAGGTTGGTGCCATAATTGGGCTATTGTGAATTTTCCTGCTATAAAGATGAGTATGCATGCATCACTATAGTATTCTAACTTCAGTTCCTTTGGAAAGATACCAAGGAGTGGTATGGCTAGGCCATATGGTGGTTCCGTTCCCAGTCTTTTGAGGACCTTCCATACAGACCGCCATACTGATTAGTGGTTGTACTAATTTACAGTCCTGCCAACAATAAAGAATAAAAAATAGGCTGGGGGTGTAGCTCAGAGGTAGAATGCCCCTGGGTTCAATCCCCAGTTCTGCCAAAAAAAAAAAAGAGTTCCGATTTTTCCACATCCTCACCACATTTATTATTGCTTGTGTTCTTGATGATTGCCATTCTAACTGGAGTTAGATGAAGTCTCAGGATAGTTTTTATTGACATTTCCCTGATTGCTAATGATGTTGAATATTTTTTCATATATTTGTTGGCCATTTTATTTCTTTTTTTTTAGAAGTATCTATTCAGTTCAATTGCCCATTTTTAAATTGGGTTTTTTTTTGTTCAGTTTTTTTTTAGTTCTTTATATATTCTAGATATTAGTCTTCTATCAGGGGAGTAGCTGGCAAAGATTTTCTCCCAATCTGTAGGCTCTCTCTTCAGACTTTTGATTATATCCTTTTGCTGTACAGAAGCTTTTTAATTTGATGCCATCCCATTTATTGATTCTTGGTTTTATTTCCTGAGCTTCAGGGATCTTGTTGAGGAAATCTCTACCAGTGCCTTTATGTTTTAGTGTTGGACCTATGCCCTCTTCTAGTAATTGCAAAGTCTCTGGTCCAATTTCTAGGTCTTTGATCCATCTTGAGATGACTCTTGTGCAGGGTGAGAGATAGGGGTCCAATTTCATTCTTCTACATATGGCTCGCCAGTTTTCCCAACACCATTTGTTGAAAAGTATCTTTTCTCCAGAATTTGTTTTTGGTACATTTGTCCAAAATCAACTGACTGTACTTATGAGAATTCATATCTTCTATTCTGTTCCATTGGTCTATGTGTTTGTTTTTGTGCCATTACCATGTGGTTTTCATTACTATAGCTCTGTAGTGTAATTTGAAATCAGATATCATGATGCCTCCAACATGGTACTTATTGCTCAGGGTTGCTTTGGCTATTCTGAGTCTTTTGTTATTCCATATGAATTTTAGGACCTTTCTTTCTAGCTCTGGGAAGAATGATACTGGTATTTTAATAGGGATTGCATTGAATCTGTAAATTGCTTTTGGTAGAATGGCCATTTTGACAACATTTGTTTTAAATGCCTGGAAAATAGTCTAGACTAAAATAATACTTAGCCAATCATCCTTTTTCCTTTTTTAAAAAAATACGTTTATTGGTGCATTATAGTCTCACATCATAATGGAGTTGACAGTGCTAGTAACATACATGCACACAGCACTTGGTGGGCTTTCCCCTGCTCCTCCCCCCATTCCCCCTTTGCCCCATACAGGATATTGAGATTAACATTGGTATTCTCACATATGTACATAATGTCAATGGAAGTGATTCCTTCATTGATTCTCCCTTTCCCCCCTCCCCTTCCCTTAAACCGCCTTCCTGACTTCACTGGAGTTTCTCCTCCATTATCTGAAGTCCCTCTGAAATCCTGATTACTCCCTAGCTTCTGTATATGAGAGAAAACATATGACCCTCCACTAACGTTCTCCAGGTCCATCCATTTTCCTGCAAATGACCTAATTTTGTTCTTCTTTATTACTGAGTAGAATTCCATTGTGTGTGTATCTCATAATTTTGTAATCCATTCATCTGTTGATGAACACCTAGGTTGGTTCCATAATTTGGCTATTGTGAAATATGCTGCTATAAACATGGATATACACATATTACTATAATATTCTGATTTTATCCCCTTTGGGAATATACCCAGGATTGTTATAGCTAGATCATATGGTGAATCCATTCCCAACTTTCTGAGGAATTTCCACACTGATCTCCATAGCAGCTGTACTAATTTGCAATCACACCAACAATGTAGAAGAGTTCCTATTTCCCCATATTCTCACCAGCATTTATTGTCGTTTGACTTCCTGATGATTGCCATTCTGGTTGGGCTTAGATGAAATCTCAGTGTAGTTTTGATTTGCATCTCCCTGATTGCTAATGATGTTAAACATTTTCTCATGTATTTATTGGTCATTTGTATTTCTTCTTTTATGAAGTGTCTATTTAGTTCAATTGCCTATTTCCTGACTGGGTTTTTTTTTTAGTGTTAAGTCTTTTAAGTACTTTATATATTCTAGATACAAGTCCTCTATCAGAGGAATATCTGGCAAAGATCTCTCATTCTGTATGATCTCTCTTTAGACTCTTGATGGTTTCCTTTGATGAACAGAAACTTTTTAGTTTAATGCCACCCCATTTATTAATTCTTGTTTTAGTTTCCTGAGCTTTGGGTATCTTATTGAGGAAGATCCTGTGCCATTATGTTGGAGTATTGGATCTATGCCCTCCTCTAGTAATTTCAAAATCTCTGGTCTAATTTCTAAGTCTTTGATCCCTCTTGAGTTGACTCTTGTGCAGGGTGAGGGGTAGGGATTTAATTTCATTTTTCTACAAATCCTTTTTCAATACTATAAATCATTCTAAAGTAAACATCGTTGGAGGTATATATGTGTGTGTTTTAAGTCCTTTTCTTATGATAAAAAATAATTTCCTTACGATGAATTCTTAAAGTGGAATTACTAGCCCCAAAGATTTACAATACATTAAGCCTGATAACAATAACACTGACCATAAGAAAAGCTATCATCGACTGAGTGCTTACCATGAGCCTGGCCAAGCTCTGATGACCCCAGAGAAGACTACCTTTATAAGGTCCTCCTCGGGATGGGGAAAAAAGACTGTGGCAGCCACTTGCCAAGGCCATGCTGCTGCCTGGTGACAGGTGCAGGTGGTGCGTTGGGAGCGGCCAGCCAGGGCTGGCGATTCTGTTCCTCTGTAGGTCTCGGGAAGTCATTCTGTGACTGGGAACATTCCCCGTTTGCTCCCTCTCCTTAGTGATATATTTTATATATTTTCACAACCAGCCCACAGGAGACCCTCCTATTGATCTTGGGAGGGCAAGAAGCCAAATGTGACACTTTTGATAAACTGTCAGCTAAAGACAATTAGATGGGAAGGTGCAGTAAATAAGAAATCCCATCGCGAGGCACTGGGATATAAAACCTCCCTTCTTCTGGCCTTGCGGTATGGCCTTTGTCCACCTTGGAAAACCCTTGAGATGCTTATCAGTTTCACTCCCTTGACCCCAAGGCATCGGGGGCCAACACTGTGGCTCATGTGGCCTCCAGGGCAGTACCATCTATCCTGCTCCTGGGTTGGATCAGCAGGCTGTGTGATGAGCACATGACATGTGGGAAGATAAACTGTAAAATCACCCATTCACGGACTCAACAAACACTCACTGATGTCTGCACTGAAGATGCAGAGATAGAAGGTATCGGTTCTGGAAGCTAGATAAAATGGGACTTAGAAGGGACTCCTGACAAAGAAGAAGAAAACTTTAGATGAACAAAGAAGGTGACCTAACTGAGGGAGTTGGGAGGGGAGTGGAGGGAAACACACTTTAGCACATGATGTATATACACAAACTTATAAGACTCAATCACTATGCGGAGCATGAAAGGGAGGGAGGGGGGAGGGAATAGGGTGGGATTTGAGGGAGGGCTAAATGAGCAATGTGTGCATGTATGATGCTGCTACCCTGATGTGTAGCAAAATGCATAATTACAATGCACCAATAAAAGTATATTATAAAAAGAAAGAAGGTATCGGTTCTACTGTAAAGAGATGGGAATATAACAGGTTAGGAAATAATGGTGACATCAAGTAAGGAGGGCCCTGAGATGCAGCCCGGGACAGGGAATAAAAATGGGCACTCTACAGTCATCTTGGTCTGGGTTTGCATCTTACCTTTGCATTGTAGTAGCTCACGTGTTTATGGATGAGTTTCTCCCGATTCAGTCTCACCATTCATAAAATGAGGACTATTCCTCATCAGGTTGTTGTGAGAATAACTGATTCAATGCCTAACAAATAGTAAGCACCCTATGGGGAATCAGTCCATCAATCTGACTGGTCTACCTCACTCACAGGTAGCCTGGCAACAAGGGCCTCCACTGGGAGAATGGCCAGGTCTCCGGCCAAAGCCAGTACTAATCTGCAGGCTCAGCATTAGCTGGTTATTAAGGCTCTGATGTAGATTGCAAAACACAGGATCTTCCTTCTCAGTCCAGGGGTTCCTGGTTCCTCTCCATCCTTCTAAAAATATGCAAGGTGGCAAAGGTTTGAGTTACCTCTCCTGGGGCACACTGCATCCAGCCATGTCCAGCCTAAGCACAGCTCTCTGGGGATTGGTGAGAGTTAAACAGCATGCCTCCTGACAGCACTGTGCTTTTGTATGTTTCTTGGAGCTGATGCTGTAGGTCATTTGCACTATGCATAGCGTATTCAACAAATGTTAACTATTACGACTGTTAAAGAGTTGGGGAATATCAAAGCAACCCACCCCTTCGAACCTGTGAGGGATTTAGGCTGTTTTCTGGAGGAGAGACTATCAGCTGAATCTTGGAGGGTGTTACGGTTTGGATCTGCAGTGTCCCTCATAACCTCGTGTGTCAGCAATTCAGCAATGTTCAGATGTGAAATCATTGAATCATGAGGGCTCTCACCTCATCCATGGATTAATCCATTTGACAGATTAGTAATTTGAATGGATTTCCTGGGTAGTAACTGTAGGCAGGTGGGAGGTGACTGGAGGAAGTAGATCACTGAGGGCATGGCACTGGGGACTATATCTGTCCCCGATCCCTTCCTTCCTCTCATGCTCTATCTGCTTCTGGTCATCATGAGTTGAGCAGCTGTCCTCCACCATGCCCTGCCACCATGATGTTTCTGCCTTGGAGCCGGCCAACCATGGACTGAACCTCTGAAACTGTGAGCCAAATAAACCTTTCCTCCTCTAAGTTGTTCTTATCAAGTATTTTGGTCACAGCAATAAAAAGCTGACTAACACAGAGGATAAGTTAAGCCAGGGAAGAAAGGAAGGAAAGAAGGAAGGGAGGGAGGGAAGGAGGGAAGGAGGGAGGGAGGGAGGAAGGGAGAGGGAAGGAAAGGAAGGGAGGGAGGGGGGAGGAAGGAAGGAAGGAAGGAAGGAAGGAAGGAAGGAAGGAAGGAAAAGAAAGACTTTTCTAAGCAGAAAACAAATGAAGATGCCTCTTGTTGTGTGTACTGTAGGAGCTTCACAAATGATTGTCTTCTTTATAGACACTCCACTTTTCTGTGGCCTTGGCTCACCAAGAAGGGCAGACCTTTTCCTTTTTGAACTGGCTCTTGCAGGCCAGTAGTGACCGAGGCAGGGTGACCCCTCTGGAAGTCACGTGGCTATGCCCCTGTGTAGAGTTGGTTAAGATTTACAGCTGAGTATGAAACCCCCACTGGGAACACATCTTCAATGAAAAGCAAAAGTGCCTGAGCCCCATATAGCTGGGGATCGCCTTTTGAACTGGAAATGTTCACTTTTCTGTGAACAGTCTTGTTGTAAAGAGATCAGGACATATGGTTTTCAACTGTTTCTCCCTGTTCTTAGAAGCTTAGAAGAGGGTTAACATTTTTCAGAGGAGACCCAGTCTTCAGATACATCATTCTGTCAGATGCATGCTCTGTTGTATTCAACCAAACTTTATTGATAACCTACTATGTGCCATGTGTCTAGAGACTGCAGCAGTGGATAAGGCAGAGCTGGCCCCACCCTACCTGCCAGGAAATGCATCATCCCTGCCTTGCCCTGGCTGAGTCTGATCACTGCTTCCCTCAGGAATCCCACCCTGAAACAGCTCTGAGAAGAGGGGCCCTGGGATGTGCCACATATCAGCAGTGTTACTTATCCCTTATTAAAGAGTCTCTCTCCTTTTCTACTCATTTTTATTCCCTCACCTCATTCCTTTCCATCACAGACACTCAAAATATATCCTTTTAAAGAAAAAGAAAAACAAAAAGAGGAAAAATAAAGACAAAATATTCTCCTTTGGAACTTAGAAACCATGATTTTTAGGCTCATTATATAGGAGGAAAAATCTTGGCAGAATGTATAATCTGCTTATCTTCAACCAGCAAACCTCCAAAGCCCCCGCCAACCCCAGAGGGCCCTCACTGGAGTTAGGCGCAGTAAACACTCCAGCTCAGAAGCTTTCTTATTATTACAGAAAGAACTCCAGTTTCGTCTTTTATAAACCATCTATCAGAGCATCTGTCTCTGAAAACTTTCATTGGCCTCACATCACACTGAAAGGAAAATCTGAAGTTGTTCTAGAATGCAAACTTTAAAAGGATGTCTCCAGCATGCACCAAGTGCTTGTCCACGGTAGGTCTCAGCTGACATCAGATGGATGATCAGTCACCTGGCCTGCTGGGTCTATCTGCAGTCTGGTTAACTAGAAATCTCTTCCTCACTCTCCAGACCCCACCACATCAGCCAGCTTGTTCTCCCTCAGTCACACCCAGCTCATTCTGCCTCTAAGTATTAGTCAGCTTCAGTTGCTGTAACATATACCCAAGGTAAATCAACTTATAGAGAGAAAAAGTTGATTGAGCTCATGGTTTTGGAATCGTCAGTCCATGTGGATGGATCCTGTTGCTTTGGGTCCGTGTTAGCACATCATAGCCTGAGCATGAAGCAGAGCAAACCCATTCACATCATGGTTAGGAATGGGGGGAAAAAGAGGAGGAAGAAGGAGCTAGAGCCCTACTATCCCCTTCAAGAACATACCTCCAAAGACCTTAAAACCTCCCCCTAGGCCCCCTTTTAAAGTTTGCACCACCTCCCGGCAGCACCAAGATGGGGGCTAAGCCTTTAACAGGCAAACCTTTAAGGGACATTTAAAATCCAAACCCTAGCACTCTGCCTTTTGCAGTGAGCGTCCGCTGTTTCTGGAACCTTCCTCCTGGATTTCCACCGGGCTCCTGCCCTACTTCTGCCAGGCCTCCACCCGGACATCCTGGCGTCAATGAGTCCTTTCCTGACAAATGGATCTGAAGCAGAATACGCCCTCACGTTTTATCTTCTCATCCTGCTTTATTTTTCTCAAATCTACTTTATTTAGGTCTAGTTTAAAAACTACCCGAGACACACTTTTTTTTTTGGTACTTGGGATTGAACCCAGAAGCATTCTACCTCCAAGCTACACCCCTAGCCCTATTTTATTCTTTATTTTGAAACCAGGTCTCACTAAGTTGCGGAGGGCCTCACTAAGTAGCTGAGGCTGGCTGCAAACCTGCGATCCTCCAGTCTCAGCCTCCCAAGTACTGGGATTACAAGTGTGCGCCACCACGCCCGGTGAGACACACATTTTTTTTTTTTTTTTTTTTTGCGGT
>PVJS01026992.1:0-12618 GCA_004027185.1 Glis glis | reverse complement strand
CCTCCGGTCTCCGCCTCCCAAAGTACTGGGATTACAAGTGTGCGCCACCACGCCCGGCATGAGACACACATTTTTTAAGTGAACATTTTGATTACTAAAATTTGAGGCATACATCCACCTAATGCAGAGCATTGCTGCACCCTGCAGGAACCCCACCCCAGGCCATGCATGCCACACCCCCACCCCAGCCCACTGCTCTCTGCCACTAGACATTGGATGTGTCTGTCCTCGTGTCATACCCAGGGATCCTGGTGCTCTTTGTGTCTGGCTTTTCACTCAGCAGGGTGTCGGAGAGATTTCCCCGTGGTGTGTATAAGTGCCTCATTCCTTTTATTGCTGAGTAGATATTCAATTCTATGGGTGTAGAGCAGTCCCTCCTTATCCATAAGGATATGTCCCAAGACCCCCAGTAGATATTGAAACCATGGATAGTACCTAACCCTATACATACTATTCTTTTTCCTATGCATACATATCTGTGATTGAGTGGGTTTTTACCTTCTATTTTCGTGTGTGGTACTGGGGATTGAACCCAGAGGCATTCTACTTCTGAACTACACCCCCCCCCGCCCTTTTTGGTTTTCACTTGCTTGAAACAGAATCTCACTAAGTTGCTGAGGATCTTACTATGCTGCTGAGGCTGACCTCAGACCTGCAATCCTCCTGTCTCAGCCTCCCAAGTGCTGGGATTACAGGTGTGCACCACCACACCTGGCTTATTTTTTTAACTTAGTATAAATACCATTCAATATTCTACTTTCCCAAAAGTAAAGACCTGTTTTTGTACTGTGATATTCCAATTATATCATTTATAAATCCCTAAAGCACATTGTTATTCTTCATTCTCTCTCATATAGCACCAAGGGAAAATTAGAAACCTTAAATAACTGAATAATATCCATTCATTCTATAAACATTTATTAAACACCAAATACCAGGCCTCATGCTAGAGTCACGTACCTATGATACAACTTAATTTGTAAATGAGACACAGTAAGAAATTAACAATAACTAATAATAAACTAGAATAATTATAATAGCATGCTGTAACAAAAGTTACATGAATGTGCTCTCTCTCACTCTCTCTCTCTTGAAAAAATCAAGAGAAATATGAATATTTTCAAGCCACATCTGAGAGCAGGTAGCTGAGACCACAGAAAGACCAAGTGTGGACAAGGAGGGACTCGTGTACCGCAGCTCGTCTGCCCGTGCACCCGCTGATGGACATTAGGGTCCTCTGGCTTGCTTGCTTTCTTATTCGTAGCCCCCATAACTCCCTGACATTCTGTTCCCCATTGCCAATGTCAACTCCAGGAGGACAGGAGCCTGGTCCACATTGCTCACTGCTGTGATCCCAGTACCCAGAGCAGTGCCAGGCATGTGGTAAATGCTCAATGTTTGTTGAATGAATGATTGTTTTTACATTAATTTCCCCCTTAACATAAACAAGGACAAGAATCAGACTTAGAGCTGTGTTTCAGATCTTTCTTTTCTATGAACCCTGTTTAGAAATCATTAGGTGAATACACATACACACACACACACACACACACACACACGCACACACACACCACACACAAGTGCAAATGAGAGAAGCCAGCCAGTACTCTACATTAGCTCCATGTCTGTAGGGTGTACTGACTGACCAATACTACAGTGGATTCATGATGTGGTCTCTATAGCTGGCTGATCGGGTATGAATCTTACCTCCACTACCTGTTGACTTTTAGACAAGTTATATAGTCTCTCTGTGCCTCAGTTTTCTCATAGGCAAAATGGGTTTGATTTGTATTCAATAGTGTTTTATGAGCACTAAGTAAGAGAGTCCATGTGACCCATTTAACATGGCACCTGGCTTCATTAAATGTTAGCTCCGGCCAAGCGCAGTGGCACAAACCTGCAACCCCAGCTACTCGGGAGGCTGAAGCAGGAAGAGCATAAGTTCCAGGCCAGCCTGGGCAACTTAGTGAGACCCTGTCTCAAAATAAAAAATAAAAAGGACTTGGGATATAGCTTAGTGGTTAAACCCCTGGGTTCAATCCTCAGAACCACAAATAAATAAATAAATGTTAGCTTATAGTGTCATCTGAGCAGTTAACAAACAAAAACAGAGGAAAACTGCATAGTGTATACTAAAATTTCCTAAAAGCCTTTTTGTTCATCTGTCCATCATTCTCTTTTGAGATATATATAATATATATATCAAATATACACATACATACATATGCATACAAATTGTGGTGCTAGGGATGGAACCCAGGACTTCATGCATGCTAGGCAAGTGCTTCTACCACTAAGACACACCCCAGACTCTAAAAACACTTCTTTTCTTGTGGCACTGGGGATTGAATCCAGGGGCATTCTACCTCTGAGCCACACCCCCAGCCCTATTTTTCATTCTTTATTTTGAAACAGTCTCACTAAGTTGCAGAGACCCTCACTGGCCGGGAACCTGCAATCCTCCTGTCTCAGCCTCCCAAATACTGGGATTACAAGCATGTGCCACCACGCCAGGCTTAAATAAAAACCTTAAAGCAGTTATGTCCTTCAAGAAGTTGGAGCAGCAGAAGTTACCCTGTGGATACAGGTTTTATTGTGGATGCTGCCTGCTGTGGGCTCCCTCTTCTCCATGCATCCAGTAGCGCCCACTGTATTCTAGGCATGAGTCTTGGCACTGGGGAAGACTGTGTTGAATGAAACAGATAAGCCTCTCACTCTTCAGGAGTTTATACCAACAGGAAGGAGATAGACTAAAAGTTAGTGGATGAGTAACAAGTTATTTCAAAGAGCGCTGAGTTTCAGCTGAGCACAGAAGGGAAAAGAAGCGATGGAAGTGTGATGCGTAGGCCCAGGCAGGATGGATGGGAGGCAGGCAGCTGTGAGATCAGAAGCAGGCCAGGCCAGGCAGAGGGAGCGGCCGGTGCAAAGGCGCTGAGGTGGGGAGGGGTGGGCCTGCTGTAGGAGCAGGGTGGCTGAGCGCAGGGAGAGTGGCATGGTGAGAGCTGGGACCAGGAGGCTGTCAGAGATGCTTACAGACCCGGCTAGTACACCCAGCAAATCCACCAGACCGTCCCCACGTCCTTGTGTCTGCTCCATGACACACCTCCATGCTGCAGGTGTGTCCAGCCTGCTTCTGCCTGAGTGCTCTAGCGCTGCGCAGCTTGGCCTTCCTCCCTGTTCTCCGCTCAGTAGCATCTTGAAGGGACTCAGAAACCCGGCCAGCTGCCAGCAAGGCTGGCAGCTCCGGCCAGCTTCTTGGAGAACTTGGAGCGACCTCCCATAGCCCTTACCACTCATGCAAATCCAACTTGAAGTCCTCGCCTGGCTGCCGGCCATGCTCGGTGGCACTGGGTCCGTCCTTCTCCAGCGGCTCTCGCTCTCCCTGAGAGGTGGGGATAAGGCTAGGGTTTCTGGGAGGACAACAGGGATGTACATACCAGCATCTGCCATTATGCCTAGCACAAACGTGCCCAACCTAAATAAGTTCCTTTTAGTGTTTTATTTTGTTTTGTATTGTTTTATTTTGTGTGTATGGGGGATTGAACCCAGGGACATTCTACCTCTGGATCTGAAACAGGGTCTCACTAAGTTGCTGAGGCTGTCCTCAAACCTGCTGGGATTACAGATATGCGCCACCACGCCTAGCTAAGCTCTTCTTTCTTTCTTTCTTTCTTTTTTTTTTTTTTTGCGGTACCGGGGATTGAACCCAGGGGCATTCTACCTCCAAGCTACACCCCCAGCCCTATTTTTTGTTCTTTATTTGGAAACAGGGTCTCACCAAGTTGCAGAGGGCCTCACTATGTAGCTGAGGCTGACCGCAAACCCGGATCCTTCTGTCTCAGCCTCCCAAGTACTGGGATTACAAGCGTGCACCACCATGCCCAGCAGCTCTTCTTATTTCTGATGATAACTTTTTCTACGAGTGCAAGAGGACATGTAATGAAAAAATCAAGAATCCCACCCATCCCACTCTTGATTTTAAGGTGCCTCGTTGGGATCCTTTCTTCCATGTGCCTGATTCTGACCTGCAGAGTCTGGTACGGTGAGCTGCTGCAGTCTGGAAGTGCAGATGCTGTTTCCTGCCTGGAAGCTCCGGGCCTCCTCCTCACGGTGGCCGGAGCAGTGCCCACAGCTGAACCAATTGCCTCTAGTTAAGTAACTCAGACACTGGAAGTAGGAACTGAACAGAGTCCTGAAAAAGACAAGCGAGGCCATGCTCAGGGATGCCGGCCTCCACTGGAGCTGCTGTCTTCTCCCCACCCTTCCCTTAGTGCTGAGCCCCTTTGAAAGAGAGCAAAGACTTTGTGCTGCGCTTTAATGAGGAATCAGTCGGGCGCACTTTGCCACGGGCCTGGCTGGAGGCAGAGAGAGATGAACAGCCTCCGGGAGTGACCCACCGCCGCTAAGTCGTTCCCCCCATCACGGACACGAACAGAGGCCGGGTGGTGATGTGGCTTCAAGCAGCCTAGTGCACTCAGGCTGCTCCCCCGATCCCACCAACTGCTGAGCACGCCCTGCTATTGGAGATGGAATCAGCATCAGATATCAGAGTCAGGACGCTGCCAGTGGGGAACGAGGGGGACGGCCAGCCGGGCGTGGGAAATGTCACCATTTATTGCTTTTCCTGGTCCCCGTCAACCCTCGGTGAGCAGGCCTTCCAAGTAGCAATAAAGTTCTTTTCCCTGTCTCCCAGGGTCCTGGACCACGTCATAACGTCTTTCTGAAGGGCAATGAGTCTGTCTTTAACCTTGCCCTCTGGCAGGTGTGTAGCAGTGCGGCTTCCAGGAGCATGGCTGGCTTCTCACCCCCCACGTGGATGCCTTCCCTTCTGGGCCAGTGACAGGCCCTGCTCAGTGGTCCAGGCACCTCCTCTCTCCTGCAGCTCTTCTGGAAACCCACTAAGTTATCTTAATTACCCTTCCTCCTTGGTCTCTGCCAAGAAGTTGGGAGATTTATAATTGGATCAGTCAAATATTTGCCGTGGTTTATTTCTTCGCCTCTCGAGCTCTCGTAAAAGTTGCATTTTCATGCCACTTTTGGGCATGACTAATGGCTCGCAGGCATAGCCCTAGCATGGCATGCCAATGCAGGTTATTTTTCCAAGGCCAAAGGGAGAGAGAGGACTTTGAGGAGCAGGGTTATCATGCTACCTACCCCCTGGGTGGCTGTAGGAGACAGGGGTTGTTTTGAGAGACAGATTTGCCCTGCACAGATACTCCCTCCTATTGGGATTTGGTCTTGTGCCTTCTCATCCCCTGCCAGGTTATCTGCAGACCTATCAGATAGAATGTGCCATGGCACGACCTTCTTAGTCAACAGAGCTTAGCATGGTCCCCCGAGCATCGCTCTCTTGGATTGATCACCATGGGGTCCTGGAACAGAAAATTCAGATGTCCCTGATCCTAAGCCCAAGTTATCCATCCCCAGTGATGGGCTATGGAAAGAGAACTCTGGCCAGGCCTGGGCTTTTGGAAAATGGCCTCCTTCTAGTGGCAGCCAGTGTACCAGGCGCGCTGGCAAGGCCGCAGTCTAGGACAGCAGTCCTAGAGAGCAGAGGCTACCCTGAACCAGATGGCCTCCCCGCACACCAGCTCTCACTGGCTCGTTTCCCTGCCCTGGAAGGCGGCCGCCAGGTTTGGCTCAGTCGAACTACCTTGTGTTTCTAGCCTCTTACCCTTCCCCAAGTTACAACAGCAGTGAGCGATGCCATGTGATTCTGCAAGGAGGGAAACCACGCCATCCACTCTAGAGCACTCTGAGACCCACAGGAGGACAGGGAGGTGCAGACTGGATGCTCCCAGGCAAGCTAGGGAACACAGACACCCTACCCACGGCGGAGCTGGCATTTCACCAGCAGGAGACACTGCCAGTGTTTCCTGAGTGATCCGCCCCTTCTGCCTGATAGGAAATGGGAAATATGCTAGAACTCGCTGTGGTCTGGGGGAGTGAACTGGGAAGGAGGAGAGGCGTGGCGTCAGGAAATCTAGGGAAGTCATGCTGAAGTAACAAATTGCATCGCTTGGGGGCTTCCTGTGGTAAGCGACCATTGATCACTCGTGACGCAATGTCAGGCTCTCCTCCAGTGTTAATCCTAGCATCCAGGCCACGCCTGTCCTGTGGCTCGCCATCTCGGGCTTTAAGGGTGCCCTGGTACCCTCTGGGGTAGAGAGGGATGGAGGAAGAACATGTGAGTGATCGCACAGGATATTTGATGGCAGAGTCTAGGAGTGGAGTTTATCCCTCAGCTTATGTCCCATTGACCAGGACAGTCACATGCCCTGCCTAGCTGCAAAGGAGCCAGATCCTGGTATGGGCAACAGCTAGCAATGTGTCCACAGAGGTCACCGTGCAACCATGTCAAAGGAGGAAGCGAAAGGAGACCAGGGAAGGAACAAAGCAAGCATGGGCTGCGTATCATCCCATTAAGAATCAGGAGGATTCAAGCACAGTTGTGCATGTCTGTAATCCCAGTACTTTTTAGGCTGAGATAGGAGGATTGCAGGTTCCAGACCAGCCTCGGCAATTTAGCCAGACCCTCAGCAACTTAGTGAGACCCTGTCTTGAAATAAAAAATTAAATAAGGATGGGGGTGTAACTTGGAGGTAGAATGTGCGTTGGCTCAATCCTCAGTACCCAAAAAAAAAAAAACGAATTGGGAAGATGACATCAATCAGGCCTTATAAAGGCAACTCTCAAACTAGATGTTAAAGACGAATTTGCAAACCCCTTCCGCCCCAGTGTCCCATCACATGAGTGTTCCGCCCTGGGTGGTACAGGATTCCGGTGGTACAGGATTCTCTGACTGTAACTTTACCCTTTTCTCTCCCATTCAAAAGAGCACTTTAGAAAAAGGTCGATTACCAGAGACAGAACCTACAATACATTCTGATTTAGTTTCCTTTCCACAGAATTCATTGACAAATTTGTTATTTTACTCATGTGATATTTAGCAAATACTTATTGATTGGATTCTGCCCCAGGTGAATTTGATACAGCAGTGCATTCCAGTCATGAGAGCTGAAATTGTTAAGGCGCGTTCACAGGTACAAAGTACTTCCTGTTCCTAGCACCTGACGTGTGTTCACGCATTTACTCCTCACAGCAGCATTTGCATATGGATACTGTTATTATCCCCATTTCAAAGATGAGGAGACAGAGGCACAGCTTACAGGAGGATCCCAGCAAGTGTGCAGCAGAGCTAAGACCCGAACCCAGGCACTGGCGCTCTGAAGTCTTCACACTGGGCCACCTCAGTGTGCAGACGTGACCCTGCACCTGCCACTTACATTCTTCTCAGTGCACTGACAGTCGACACAAAGACAATTACATCATTTTAGGGGGGAGCGATAACAGCTTGGAAAAATAGAGAGCAATAAAGGGATACAGGATTGAGATGCAGTAGCTATCGCATCATATCACACCCTTTTGTCCCAGTATCTCATTTGAGAGCCTGTGTCTGGCAGATACTTCCTAAATGAAAACTGCCCTCCAAGCTTCTGCAGAGGACTCCAAGGGGCCAGCCGGAATAGATGCTCTCCCTCTCCTCTGAAAAATGCCTTTCCCGGAACAGTTTGATTGGTTGGACAGCAAGCACCGCCACCGGTCCTCAGCCATTTCTGTGTCCCTTGCTGGTCAGCCAGTTCAGGGAGAGATGACGAATGTCCAAATTAGTAATGAGCAATGGCCTCACACAAGTAATCACCTTCCCCAAAGTTTTCCTCATGGGGGTGATAACTCGGACCCCAAATGAAGTCTATTCTTCTCACCTTGGCACCAAGGAAGTTACAGTCATCCCTCTGGCTGACGGCAATTTGTAGACACGGGTCTTTGTAGTTGGACATTTACGAGGTTGCTAAGGAACAAATGCTTTGGTTACAAAGGCCTCCGAAAGCTGCCTCGGTTTGTCATCACCCTTCAAATCATTTATTTTGGCCCATAAAGACAGCTGTGACCAATGGAATGTGGGGGAGAGGGAAGCTAAACATCAACGATTATTTCCTGAGATACGGGGAAGATTTCCCTTCCCAGGCAGCGGCCATCTGCAGCTCCCACGTGTGACAGCAGAGCCACGCGCGGCTTCCCCACTGTTGTTCTGATCTGCAAGTAGACAACTCATAGTCACTCGGTACTTAAAGAATGTGTTGTATCCCCCAGGCCCTGCCCCCAGCATTATCTCACGTCATCCTTATCACAGCCCTGAAAACCAGGTGCTGCTCACCCCCTGTACAAAAACTGGAAAAAGTAAAAATAGATTCAATGTCAAACAATAGCAGGTGGCAGGGACGGAATCCAAACCCAGGTTTGTCTGATGGCAAAACCTTTGTGCCCAAGATTATAGTCTTTTGTTTTTCAATGATCGCATTTCAGATTGGAAACGAGCAATTCGGGCACTGGGAGAGTCACACTAGGGAGTTCCTGGAGTTTCATTCTGTGAAGTTCGTGAAAGGGCTTAGAGGTGATGTCTGTAACCTGCAAGGTCCTTTCTGTGGAAGGGGGAGTGGAGAGAAAGTTCCATCCCACGGAGGTGGTTCTCATTTGCTGAAGACCTGCACTTTGAATGTTCTCTGCAAGTCAGAGTACATAAGGCTTTTCAATGCAGCAATTGTGAAAGAGTTCACAAGATTAGTCCCCTTTTCTTTCTTTTTTTTTTTTTTTTTTGCAGTACTGGTGATTGAACCCAGGGGCGTTCTACCTCTGAGCTATACCCCCAGCCCTATTTTTTGTTCTTTATTTGGAAACAGGGTCTCACAAGTTGCAGAGGCCTCACTAAGTAGCTGAGGCTGGCCGCAAACCCAGATCCTCCTGTCTCGGCCTCCCAAGTACTGGGATTACAAGCGTGCGCCACCACGCCGGGCTAAGATTAGTCCCTTTCTACTGGGGCTTTATCGATTTTCTTGTCAACAAGGAGGAAACATCCATATCTGCTTTCCCTTCTCTCTGTCTAGCCCATGGTCCAGCCCTGTCCTCTCTTCCCCCGAAGTGTCCCTGCAGTGTCGTCTCCTCGTCTCATTGACTGTCCTCGTCACTGTCACGGGTGGATTTCTGCACTCCCGCATCCCATTAGTTTGCCTGTTTACTATCATTCACCCCGGTAGAATATCTCGATCCTGTCTGCACTCATTCCTCAGAACGTCCCTGTCATCGCATTTATCACTACTCAGGACTCTTCAGTGGCTCCCATTTGCCCTCATAAGATCTCACCTCTTACAGAGAACAGGACTCTCTTGGGTAACATTTGTTCTTCCCATCCTCCCACCCCTGGAAGCCTTAGCTGGCCACTCTGTCTCTCACTAATCACTTCCAACTCCGAGCCTAGTTTCCACTGAAATAGAGTTCAGTGTTTAATTGCTGGTTTATCCAGGTCCAGGCACTGTGGGGGCGTAGACATTGCAACGGAGCAGATCTGTGTCCAAGTTTTTGCTCAGCCACTTGAAAGCTGTGTGACTGTGGACAAGTTGCTTGACTTTTCTGAACTGCACTTTCTTTATCTATAAAATATGGATAAAGCTTGGGGGGCATAGGTCAATGGTAGAACACTTGCCTAGCATGTACAAGGCCTTGGATTCAATCCCCAGCACCACACTCTATGTGTGTATGTGTGTCTGTGTGTGTGTGTGTGTGTGTGTGTGTGTGTGTGTGTAAAATCCATATATGTGGATATAAATACTACCAAAATAGGATTTTTTCCAGAATTGAAAAAAATGATGGCCATGATGATGATAATGACTCTTACGAATTGTCTCTGCTGTACCAGACACTGTTCTAAATCTTGTATTAATCCTCACAACAGCCCTATAACATAGATATAGGTTGACTTCAAGTTTTTTGGGATTTCAGAACTGCAGATAATAATTTCCACCTGTAGTAATCAAACAAACAGCCATCGTTAGGAGCATAATAAATAGGGGTTGCTATTATCATTACAACTTGTTTTACTGGATGAGCTCACAGGAAAGTACTTCCCGATTAACTGCTGGTCAAAGGGGAGAATCTGGCTATGTGGCGTGGGTGTCTTGTCTCACGTGGGCACTTTCCTTCCCCAGTACGACTTCATGGAGCGCCTGGACGGGAAGGAGAAGTGGAGCGTGGTGGAGTCGCCCAGGGAGCGCCGGAGTATCCAGACCCTGGTGCAAAACGAAGCGGTGTTCGTGCAGTACCTGGACGCGGGCCTGTGGCACCTGGCCTTCTACAACGACGGCAAAGACAAGGAGATGGTGTCCTTCAACACGGTGGTCCTAGGTAGGTGTGGGGTCTCTTGGTGAAATGCCACGAAGGGGGGATGGGAATGTTCAGGGCATCTGCAGGATGAAGTCCAACCAGAAGCCTCCATTCAAGTATCATAACATCCAGATTGTGAGGGAGGCACCACTGGTCCCTGAGACGTCATTAGGAGTTTTCAGGCTGCCTGGGACACATCCTGAGCACACAACCTAAGCTTAACACTGTAGTCATGTAAGTTTCCTCCCAGCACCTTAGAATTAACACTAGTGCTCACCTCAGGGTGCTATTATCAGGATTAAATAAAATAAAGTATATACTCTATAAGCATATGATAGAGACAACAAGTCCTGGCCAGTCACACTGGCTCAGAACTTCTTTTAAAAACTGAGATTTAAAGCCAGGTGTGGTGTCGCACACTTGTAATCCCAGTACTTGGGAGGCTGAGACAGGAGGATCCGGGTTTGCGGCCAGCCTCAGCTACTTAGTGAGGCTCTCCGCAACTTAGTGAGACCCTGCTTCAAAATAAAGAATTAAAAAATAGGGCTGGGGATATAGCTCGGAGATAGAATGCCCCTTGGGTTCAATCCCCAGTACCACCACCACCCCAAAAATTAAAGCTACCTCAAAATAAAAAGTTATTTTTAAAACTTAAAAATAGAGCCGGGCGTGGTGGCGCACGCTTGTAATCCCAGTATTTTGGGAGGCGGAGACCGGAGTATCCGGGTTCACAGCCAGCCTCAGCTCTCTCTCTCTCTCTCTCTCTCTCTCTACTTAGTGAGGCCCTCCACAACTTCGTGAGACCCGGTTTCAAAATAAAGTATAAAAAATAGGGCTGGGGGTGTAGCGCAGAGGTAGAACGCCCCTGGGTTCAATCCCCGGTACCACAAAAAAAAAACTTAAAAATAAATCACGTAAAGAATATAGACATTTAAAAAAATCTTATCTTTATCCCTAAGTAGGAAAATCTCAACATGCTTTAATTAAGCTCCTGTCATTTTGGGGTGTGTTTTAGCCCTGCTTTTTATTAGCTAGTAAGAGAAAAGACAAAGTGTTATCCCAGCATTCCTCGTGTATGAGCATGTTAGCTCCTGAGAGGGTCATTAGCTTGAGAAGAATGTATGCAGTGCCCTACAGCCAGCCCGCAGAATTTTAACAAAGGCTGCTTTGTCGTGGGGTTTAATCTCGCTCCTGGTGGTGATAATTGATCCTGGCTGGAACCTCTGTGAATCGGCAGATGGTTGGGCCCATTTCACAGAGGAATAAACTGAAGTTTGCCAAGGTAACCAAGTTCCTCAAGACCCCCGGATGTGGAAATGACGGAAAAGGCCTGGGGCTCCCGACCATGTCCTTTGCCTTTCTAGATCACCTCATCCCAACAGCTTTAAGCTGTGGGTCTCAAGATTCCTTGGGGGAAGGCTGGACTGAGTGGTTTCATGAGGAAAGACCTGGAAGCTCCAGGACTCAATACCAGATTTCCCTTCCCACATCTTAACGGGAAGTTGCTTATCTTCTGAGCCTCAGGTTCCATCTGTGACATGGTAATGACCAAAAGGGAGACGTTAGTACCATGATGAAAGGAACGTGTGGCATGGAGTCCACCGGTGATCACTGTGTGAGAGCTGATGGTTTGTAGGGAAGGAATGTGCACAGCTGCGTTTCTATCGACTGCATTTTAAGAACATCTCTATTGGCTCTATGGATTTTTTTTTCAAGTGGCTTCCTGATTCTTGAAAGACCTGTATCATCCAACCTGAAATTCAAGCAGCAATTATTTATCAGTGGCCACAACTTCAGAATTGTTTAAAATCACAGAGGGTTTTGGTGTTGACCATAGGATTGAAGGCAATCCTTATTCCCTTCGCTAAGGAAAGATCAGCTCAATCAAGGCTAGCCAAATGCTCTAACGTAGGGATTGGCATGCGATAGCCCAGGGGCTAGATCTGGCCCATTGCCTGTTTTTATAAATAAAGTTTTATTGGAGCATGGCCACATTCATCTGTTTACATATTGTCTATGGCAGCTTTCCCACTGTAACGGCAGAATTGAGTCTTTGCAACGGAGACCATATGGCCCACAGAGCCCAAACCATTACTATCTGTCCCTTTACAGAAAAATTGTGCCCCTGCTCTAAAGTAATATCACAACTTAGCATACTGAAAGGTCCTGGAGAAGCATTCCACAGGTGGAACACTTCCAGGATGAGGTGAGGCACCAGCGGGGGAGGAAAGTCAAAAGGTAGAGACTAAGTTGGTCTCTGTAATCCCAGCACTTGGGAGGCTGAGACAGAAGGATCATAGGTTCAAGACCAGCCTCAGAGAGCCGGGCGTGGTGGCGCACGCTTGTAATCCCAGTACTTTGGGAGGCGAAGACCGGAGGATCCGGGTTCGCGGCCAGCCT
>PVJS01026991.1:0-26584 GCA_004027185.1 Glis glis | reverse complement strand
TTTTTTTTTTTTTTTTTTTTGCGGTATCTGGGATTGAACGCAGGGGAGTTCTACCTCCGCGCTACGCCCCCGGCCCTATTTTTTATACTTTATTTTGAGAACGGGTCTCACGAAGTTGCGGAGGGCCTCACTATGTAGAGAGAGAGACAGGGAGAGAGAGAGAGAGAGAGAGCGCGCGCATGCGCGAGCTGAGGCTGGCCGCGAACCCTGATCCTCCGGTCTCCGCCTCCCAAAGTACTGGGATTACAAGCGTGCACCACCACGCCCGGCTCCTTCCCTGCATTTTTATTGAGTGGCGAGACCAGGGAAGAGAAGGCAGGCTTGGGAAGGGGCCCCAGTTCATTGCCTACCTTGGAAGCAGCTTTTCTTGATATCTCCTTATGTCTAGCAAATCTCACTGTGCATGGGATTCTGGTGGGTAGTGCAAAGCTCTCCAGAAAGCACTGGACTTTGTGCTCATGCTCATGGATGTCCACAGTCTGGGCCTTCAGGCGAGTCAGTCAAGTACAGTCCAGAAGCCTACCTGACCTTTCCAACCCTCTGTCTTTATCTGTGGTCTTTAAATGTCAGAAATTACACAACAGTCCACACTTGTATTTTCTTTCTTTTTTTTTTTTTTTTTTTTGCAGTACCGGGGATCGAACGCAGGGGTGTTCTACCTCCGCGCTACACCCCCGGCCCTATTTTTTACACTTTATTTTGAAACTGGGTCTCACGAAGTTGCGGAGGGCCTCACTAAGTAGAGAGAGAGAGCTGAGGCTGGCCGCGAACCCGGATCCTCCAGTCTCTGCCTCCCAAAGTACTGGGATTACAAGCGTGCACCACCACGCCCGGCAACACTTGTATTTTCTATAGATGAAGATACATGGTTCATGTTCTGGTGACAGAGCTGGAAGTACAACCCAAATCTCCAAACTCCTTCCCCACTTACTCTTCCAGTGCAACTCACTAAGTCAAGACCACATTGTTGACAGTTTAGTGCAGTGTTTTTCAAAATGCGATCCTTGGACATTCTGGAATAGAGTCATTTGAGGTCTGTATCCCTGGACTGCACTCCAGACCTACCGAGTCTGAATCTCTATTAGATTGGGACCTGAGAATCTACATTTGAACCGGCATCTCAGTGCTTCTGGTGCACACTGAAAGTTAAATGCCAGTTGAAGTTGAAGACAGTGCCGAGCTAATGAAGGATTTAAAGCAAGGAAGGGCCAGCGGGCACAGTGGTGCAAGCCTAGTATCCCAGTATTTGGGAGACTGAGACAGCCTCAGTAACATAGCAAGACTCTCAGCAACGTAGCAAGACTCTGTTTCAAAACAAAAAATAAAATCAGGCTGGGGGTGTAGCTCGGAGGTAGAATGCCTCTGGGTTCAATCCCCGGTACAAATAAAAAGCAAGGAAGGAGCACAGTCAGATTGTATTTAACAGTTGAAATAATGCTATGTACATATATTAAATGCTAATCTCAAAGACATATAGGAGGAGGGGACAGAAATGCTCCAACTGTTGTGTGCATGTATATTCTTATCACTCTATACCTCGGTATAATATATAATTACAATGCCCCAATAAAACTATTTTAAAAAAGACAAAATGGAACCAAGTTTTGGTGGGGAAGGGCCACGCAAGAAGCCTTTGTCCTGGAGGAAGAAAACAGTATCACTATACTCATGGAATTATTTGTCTACTCTTCATCCAACTTTGCCTAGGTTTTCTCTGGTAACCTTTGCTGAATTCAGTTCTTTAAGAATAGCTTAAATCAGAGCATTCAAGGACATGAAAGCAAGGTTCCTCAATGGAATGACCTTTGTTTCTCCAAGATGCAGAGGGTTAGAACAGCTCATTTGTTCCTTTGTCAATGGGAGAGGTAATTCCACTAATGGATTTTGATTTCTCTGCAGAAAGGTTGACCTGGTCTTTTGGGAATCAATCTCATAGAATTCAGTCAATGTAATTAGTGATCCAAGGCTCTCTGGTTTCCCAGATGTGACTCTCTCCCCCTCACATATGTCAAATTAATCTTGCTCCTTTGTCTTTGATGTGGTAGAGGCAAAGAATGGATAGAGTGCACCCATAGTGGGCTGGCGGGAGAGATGTAGCTATGTTTCTCTTCCCCATTGTAAGTTACAGTGCAGCCCACCTACTTGCTCAAGCTGGAAATGTTGGAGTATGTTTTTACTCTTCCTTCTCCTGTATCACCCATATGCAGATCATCACCAGGGTTAATAATTTCAGACTCTGAACTACACCCTGAATGTATATGCCTTTTGCCACTGTCCTGATCCAAATCACCATTACTTTATGAGCAGTAGTTTATCTGGGCTCCCCTCTCATGTTCTTTCCCAATTTCACTCCAATTGCTATAGGCCAGAGTAATCTTTCAGAATTATTAATATGAAAACACTTAAAACCACTCTAGCCTCATCTTCTTGCATTAAAAAAAAAGTGTTGGGCATCTGGGCATGGTGGTGCATGCCTATAGTCCCAGCTACTTGTGAGGCTGAGGCAAGAGGACAAGTTTGAGGCCAGCCTGAACAACTTAGTGAGACCCTGTCTCAAAACAAGAAATAAAAATGTCTTGAGCCAGGCATGGTGGCGCGCATTCTTAATCTCAGTACTTTGGAGGCTGAGACAAGGAGATCATAGGTTCAAGGCCAGCCTCAGCAATTTAGTGAGGCCCTCAACAACTTAGTAAGATTCAGTTTCAAAATAAAAAATAAGACTGGGGTTGTAGCTCAAAGGTAGAACGTTGTTGGGTTCAATCCCTAGTATCAAAAAAAAAAAAAGGTCTCAAGATGTAGTTCAGTGGGTAGGAATTCATGCCTTTATAAAAGAGGCTTAAGGGAGCCCATTGTCCCCCTTCCAGTATGGGAGAACACAGAGATGGTGCCATGTATTATGATCAGGGATCTCACCAAACCTCCTGGTGCCTTGATCTTAGATTGTCCAGCCTCCAGAACTGTGAACAATAAATTTATGTTGTTTATAAATTACCTAATCTAAGATACTTTGTTACAGCAGGCTAAGAGGATTAAGACACAGCTTTCATGGTCAACTCCAGACCATGTGCTTACTCAGAGCAGAGAAACGTTTGAGTCACCTGATATGCATCCAGCTGATGTGGAACAAGGCAACATGCTGCCTCTTATTTCAGCTCTCATATTGTAAACAACTGTCTCTTTTGTGCCTATTTAGTAGCATGCTTTTTGCGCTTTCTGTTAGTGATTTCACTGCTTAAAATCACTCCCAAGCATTGTGTTAAAGTGCTGTCTAGTGTGTGTAAGCAAAAGAAGGCTAGGGTGTGCTTTAGTGAGGAAATACTTGTGCTAGATAAGCTTTGTTCAGTCATGAGTTATATTGCTATTGGCTATGAGTTCTGTGTTAATGAATCATATATATCTATATATAATCATATATTTATATCTAATTTATATATTTTTATATAAATATATTTATATATTTTATATACAAAGTTTATATATTTATATATGTATATATGTATAAACATATTTATAACAAGGCATCTTTGAGCAGAAACATACTTACAACAAGGTTATATATTGATCAGTTGACAAAAATGTGACCAGCAACACATAGGAACCTACCTTATATCCCCCTAGAAGAATGATTCAGTATTAACTAGACCGTAACTACTAGGAATAATAAGAGTCAACTCTACTCACATTATTCTCTTTGCCTGAAAAGTTCTCCCTCCAACATTTTTTCTTCAACCAGCAAAATTCTCCACATCCTGTAAGACCCGATTCAAGTATCACCTCCACTACAAGTTTCCCTGACTCCTCCCGGGCAAAGTAGAGCTCTCCTCTTAGCACCCACAAACGCTGTTCATAGCACCCCTGAGCTCTGTGTTCTGGGCTACCTGTGGACCGCACATCCCTGTCCCTTCCATACATCACGAGGTCCTGAAGGACCTGGCATTGACTGATTTGATAAATGTTGATTGAATGATTGGAAGGAGGAAGAAAGGAAGAGGATGGTTTGTGTAGGTGAGAAATACTAATAGAAACCAGGCCTGGTGGCGCACGCTTGTAATCCCAATACTTGGGAGGCTGAGACCGGTGGATCTGGGTTCACGGCCAGCCTCAGCTACTTAGTGAAGCCCTGTTTCAAAATAAAGATTAAAAAATAGGGCTGAGGGTGTAGACCAGAGGTAGAATGCCCCTGGGTTCAATCCTCAGTACTGCAAAAATAAAAAAGGAAAGAAATACTAATAGAAAAGATATGGAAATTGAAGAAAACAGAAAGTGAATCAAATAATCAATATGGTCAGGGCACGTGGAAAGGACCCTGAGTTTGTTTTGTGGTAGCAAACTGGCTCTGAGTCCCAGTAGAGGACCCGTGCTTACAGCTAGTGTTGATGAAATGATGCTAGGTTGCCTTAAATGAGAAAATTGTTAATTGAGTGACCTAAGTCAAAAGATCTAAGAGGGAAACCCGGCTCAAGGATTAACTTGATTTAGGACTCACATTTCATCAGGATACATCTTCCAACTCTGCTCTCTCTGGATTGGCTGTAATTAGGCTCCAAATACCAGTCCCTGCAACGTCAGGTTCCTGTCACCTCAGCCTTCTATCTAGTGACAGAAAGAGCCTCATTCGAGTAACACAAACAAAAGTCCTCGAGTTGAATCTTAATAACTCTGATCTGACTGGATTGTGTGCTCATTGCTGAACCAATCAATGTTTAAGATAGAAATGTGTTATTGGTCTTAATCTAGGCCAGATAACAATAGTGGCCCCTGCGGTTGGAGTCAGCTTCTCCTAAAGGATGCCACCTTATCCAGCGGCTCCTTTGTGATTTTAGTGTCTGTGTACCATCTCATCCAGGTAGGGATGGTATTAGTCAGCAGGTCAGATGATAGAGAGTTTTTGTTTGTTTTTACCAGCAGAGAAGAAAATAGTTATTCTTTCCTTTTGTTCATTTGGTATAACTGTCATTAAAGAATTATATGGTGCAAAGCAAGTATCAAGTACCATGCTAAATGCTGAAGATACAAAAGCCTTGACCTGGGAATGTAAACATCTTGTGATAAAATAAAGTTCATTCTGTGTCCTAGGAAAAATAAGATTCATTTTGGCGTCTGAAAGAATATTAGTCCAATGAATGCAAGTATTACTCTGCTGCCTTGCAGGGGATTCACATTTGAGGAGTGGAAATCACTTGGGACGAAGAGCTGCCACCTAGATTCTGGGCCTGCTGTCGTCACCAGCCTTTACTAATTAGCTGTGAACTTGAACACCTCTCCTAAACTCTTTGGCCAGTGTTTCAAAGTGTAGTCAGCAGTCCGTCTGTCCGCATTAGCTTCTCCTTAAGCCCTTTTTGGGTCCTAGTCTAGACCCAATGGATGAGATCTGGGGCTATGATCTCTAAGAGTTGTTTAATCTCTATGAGCTTTGTTTTTCTCCTATATTAAAAGGGGATCATTTGCCATGAAGAACTAGTTTGAGGATTAAATGTGATAATGGATAGAAAACACATGGCGTGGTGTGAGAGCAAGGGAAATACCCATAAAGCCCCTGTGGTCCAGAGTAGTTAAAGGGTTCCTACAGCTGGAATTCAAACCCCATCACTACCTGGCAGTCTCACTAAGAGGTAGGAGTGTGTGTGTGTGTGTGTGTGTGTGTGTGTGTGTTATTGGTGAATCTTTTAAATAAAGCAAAGAGTTTTTTTAAGATACAAGTATTATGTTTTTACTATACCTAATGGGTTCAATATATTGATATCATCCAGTAACATCAGTTAGTTTCTGATGGTCTATAGTCCTCACTTGACAGGACTCTCCTGGTTTATTGGCAGTTTTTGGTTTTACCCTCATCAGAAAGAGGGAAGTTAAAAGGACACACCCATTTCTAGGAGTTATGCAAAGCCTTCTTCCAAGAAATGTCTTGTTCCTTCCACAACTTCAGCCACAGGACATGTAAGATTTGATATCTGCAAAGGTGATTTGAGGCCCTGAGAAAATCCTTAGTCATCAGAGAAGAGTTCTACTATCTGTGGTATAATAAGGCAAGGCAGAAGATTCTGGAATTTTAGAAATATTTTCAGTTGTCAGGGCTGAAATTCAAAGGGGGTTCTTCTAATTAATACTCGGTCACTCAGAAGAACAAAAAATCTGAATAACCTGATTAAGTGAGATGCTGCCATATCAGATTTTCTTAGTTAAAAAAAAATACATCAGGCTGGTGGTTGAAAGAGACTTGTCCATCTATTGATCACTCCTTGAGCCCCTCTACAGTCTCCTCCCCAGCCCTCCCCTTCTCCTAGGGCTTAGCCAGGGGTCAGCAGACAAATCTGCATCTAATGGTCTTATTGGAACATGGCCATGGCTGGTGGCTTATGGATTGTCTGTGGCTACTTTGATGCTACTATGGAATCAAGTAGTTATGACAAAGACCGTGTGGCCTAAAAAGCCTGAAATATTTACTCTCTGGCCCTTTGCAGGAAATCTGCTGACCTCTTGCCTAGGCTATCTTCTCTTCAAAATTGTGAATGCTAGCCAGGCGTGTTGGTGCATGCTTGTAATCCCAGTACTTGGGTGGCTGAGACAGGAGGATTGCAGGTTCATGGCCAGTCTCAGCTACTTAGTGAGGCCCTCTGCAACTTAGTGAGACCCTGTTTCAAAATAAAGGATAAAAAATAGGGCTGGGGGTATAGCCCGGAGGCAGAATGCCCCTGGGTTCAATCTCTAGTACCGCAAAGAAAAAAAAATCGTGAGTGCTGAGCATTCTCCAGTTCCTGAGGGTCTGTCTTCTACCACTCTTTTAGGGAGTTGTTACTTTCTTTTTTTGTGTGTGTGTGTGGTACTGGGGATTGAACCCAGGGCCATTCTACCTCTGGGCTACACCCCCAGCCCTATTTTTTATTCTTTATTTTGAAACAGGGTCTCACTAAGTTGCAGAGGGCCTCACTAATTAGCTGAGGCTGGCCGCGAACCCGGATCCTCCGGTCTCAGCCTCCCAAGTACTGGGATTACAAGCGTGTGCCACCACGCCCGGGGGGAGTTGTTACTTTCTAAAAACATCAGAATCTGCTTTTCTATAGCCTTCCCCTGCTGGCGCCAGACTGGTTCAGGGTCAATATGTGGCATCACCTGAAATTAATCAACTTGCTCTTCTACATGTCAGCAGCCCTGTACACTTAGGACCCTCTGATTATGACTCCAGGCAGAGTCTCACCAAATGCTTATACAACAGGATTTTGTGCCCCTTCACCACCGCCAGAACAGAACATTCCAAGTGTAAACTGGCCATCACAAAGCTAGCTGGGGGGGCACTTAAGTTTCTTTGGGGTGCCTGGAGCAGTAGGAGGAAGTTGTGGCCTTGTTCTGCACATTTGGAGACATTTGGTCCTAACCCAAAGGACAGAGACAGGTTCATGTGACATGCACTCTGCTCCACAGATACAAGTGACACAACTTCGAGGTCATATGTACCCACATTCTTGTCTCTGTGGTCTGGATGGTTGTGAAATGTTTTGTTTTCTGACTGTGTTTGGGTACAAAAGGAAAACAGTCACTTCCATTTCATCAGAGGAAGTGGTGGAAGACCCCTGATTCTAGACACAAATTCTAACTTTGTTGCAATTTTATCGACAGTAGGCCCTCTGCCATGTACTTCTTGGAGCCCCATTGTTAAGTCAAGTGACTGGCTTTGTATTTTCCTCTGTCTCCATTACTACTACTCTCATTTAGATTTCCAGCTTCTCTCACTATTGTAGACCATAATATTGCCACCATTTCCTAGTTTTCTTGTCTCTGTTTTTCCTTCCTCTGGTTCATCTTCCTCACTGCCAGAGAAGAGCACAGCAACATTTAACATCTCTTTGCTGATCTGTACTCTTCAGTGGCTTCCCATTGTGAATAAAGAAAAGTCAAGACTTAGGGTGACATTCAAGGCTTTTCAAGATCTCCAAACTCGTCCTTTCCTCCCTTCTATATTCAAAAGACTATTCCACAGCCATATGCGGTGGCGCACGCCTGTAATCCCAGTACTTGGGAGGCTGAGACAGGAGGATCGCAGGTTCACAGTCAGCCTCAGCAACCTTGTGAGGCCCTCTGCAATTTAGTGGGACCTTGTTTCAAAATAAAAAATAAAATAGAACTGGAAGTGTAGACCAGAGGTAGAATACCTCTGGGTTAAGTCCCCAGTACCACACACACACAAAAAAAGGAGTATTCCATATTCTCTGCCCCTGTCTTAGCTTTCCCCATGCCCCGGCCTCCTTAGTTATATTGTGTGCTCTTTATTTTATTTTATTTTATTTTATTATTTTATTTTATTTTATTTTATTTTATTTTATTTTGTGGTACCAGGGATTGAACGCAGGGGCGTTCTACCTCCGCGCTACACCCCCGGCCCTATTTTTTTTTATGTTTTATTTTTGAAACCGGGTCTCACAAAGTTGTGGAGGGCCTCACTAGGTAGAGAGAGAGAGAGAGGAGAGAGGAGAGAGAGAGAGAGAGATCGAATGTGTGCGCGCATGCGCGCTTAGGTTGGCCGCGAACCCAGATCCTCCAGTCTCCGCCTCCCAAAGTACTGGGATTACAAGCATGCGCCACCACACCTGGCTTGTGTGCTCTTTAAAAAATGCCTTTTTCTCATATCTCTTTTTATGGTACTTATAAAACTGCTTTTTATTTTAGTGATAGGTGTTTGTTTGTTTGTTTTTGTGGTACTGGGGATTAAACCCAGGAGCATTCTACCTCTGAGTTAGACCCCCAGCCCTATTTTATTTTTATTAAAACATGGTCTTGTTAGGTTGATGAGAGTCTCACAACTTGCTGAGGCTGTCCTTGAACCTACGAGTCTCCTGCCTCAGCCTCCCAAGTATTGGGATTACAGGCATGCACCACCATGCCCAGCTTAGTGATATGTATTAATGTCCTATCTTTCCTGCAAACTTTGTAAATGTTGTAAGTCACTGGAAAGGGGTATTTGGGTCTTGCTTATTTTCTTTATCCCCCAAAGCATTCAACAGAATTTGTGTTTGTCTTACTGAATACTATAGAAGGAGTGTTGATGTGTAATAAGAACACAAAAATTTCCACCTATTTTTACTAAATGTTTCATGGTTTTACATTTTACGTTTAAGACCATGATTCATCTTTTATTGTGTGTGTGCGTGTGTGTGCGTGTGTGTGTGCATGTATGTGTGTGTGTGTGTGTGTGTGTGTGTGTGTTACTGGGGATTGAAACCAGGGGTGTTCAGTTCCTCTGAGCTACACTCCCGGCCCTATTTTATTTTATTTTTTTATTTTGAAGCAGGGTCTCACTAAGTTGCTAAGAACCTCACTAAGTTGCTGAGGCTGGCTTCGAACCTGTGATCCTCCTGTCTCAGCCTCCCAAGTACTGGGATTACTGGTGTGCACCATCATGCCCAGCCCATGATTCACCTTGAGTTAGTCTTTGTATAGTATGTGAGAGTGGTACTAGGTTGAGATGTTCTCCCACCCTCCAACCAATGGCATGCCCAATTGGTTCAGCATGATTTGTTGAAAAGGCTATCTTTCCTCCATTGAATAGCTTTAATAACTTTGTCAAAAATCAGTTAGGCATATTGTGTGGGTATAATTCTGGATTCTTTATTCTATTCCATTGTTCTAGGAGTCTGTATCTCTCCACCAATACCACATAGTCTTTGTTACTATAGCTATATAATGAGTCTTAAAATACAGTACACTGATCTCTCCCATTTTATTCTTCTTTTTCAAAATTGTTTTAGCTGTTGTGCTTCTATTCTCTTTTCATACACATTTTAGGATAATCTTGTCTATATCTGCAAAAATTCTTGCTGAGATTTGATAATAATTACATTAAACCTGAACATCAATTTGAAGAGGTATATCATATATATATACATACGTTTATATATATAAATGTACATATACATACATTTATATTTATACACACACACACACACACACAGATCACAAGCAGACTGTCAACAAGAATGTGGTATTATAGGTGGTGTGAGTGCTAGTGAGGAGAGCGCAACAAGGTGGGGGCAGAGGGAACAACTAGACTAAATGGCCCGAGGCAGGAGTATGCCTGGTTGAGTTTATTTTCATTCATTTGTTCATTCATTTGGTACTAGAGGTTGAACCCAGAGGCATTCTACCTCTGAGCTACACCCCCAGCCCTTTTAATTTTTTTTTTTTTTGAAACAGGGTCTCACTAAGTTGCTGAGGGACCTCACTAAGTTACTGAGGCTGGCCTCAAATCTGCCATCCTCCCTCCTCCCTCAGCCTTCCAAGTACTGGGATTACAGGCTTGCTCCACCACATCTGATAACACTTGAATTTTACGATGCCTATTAATGAAGAATTGGATATAAGATTCACATTAAGCAGATGAGTCTGAACTGGAGATACACATTTGGGAATGGCAGCAATGAGATGGTTTTTAAAACTGAAGCTGAATAAAAAACCTAGGATTAGGTATAGAAAAAGAGAAAAGAGCATGAGGCATTCCAGTGATTAGAGACTAGGGAGTGGAGGAAGTACCAGCACTGGAGTTTGAAAAAGAGAGGCCAGGAAGATAGAAGGGGAGTTGAGAGTGGATGCTGAAGCCATCTGTAGAAAGCCTTTCAAGGACAATAATAAACTGGGTACAGTGGTATATGCCTGTAATCCCAGTACTTGGGAGACAGGAGGATCACTGGTTCGAGACCAACCTCAAACAATTTAGCAAGACAATCTGCAACTTAGTGGGACCCTGTTTCAAAATAAAAATAAAATAGGGCTGGGAGTGTAGCTTGGAGGTAGAATGCCCCGTAGGTTCAATCCCCAGTACAAAAAAAGAAAAAAAAGGGTATTGTTTATTCCGTATATTGTTTAACCCATGAGTACTTATCCAGTCTTCTAAACAAGGGCATCCCTAATCATATACTGTAACTATCCAAAGGAAGTATTGGAGCCAGGCATGGTGGCACACACTTGTAATCCCAGTACTTGGAGGCTGAGACAGGAGGATCACAGGTTTGCGGCCAACCTCAGAAACTTAATGAAGCCCTCTGCAACTTAGTGAGACCCTGTTTAAAAAATAAAATAAAATAGAGCTGGGGGTATAGCTTGGAGATAGAATGCCTCTGGGTTCAATCCTCAGTCACACACACACACACACACACACACATACACACACACATACATACACACACAATAATAAACTGCTATCAGATACTCCTGAGAGATAAGGTTAAGGCCCAAGAGTTGATTTAGCAGTATTAAAGTCTATGAGGCCTTTGATGAGTTATTTCAGTGATACAGTGGAGGGAAACAGCCTGATTAGAGTGCTTCCAAATAGGAAACAGAGATATGAGTACTGTAGAAAACGTCTCGATGTTCAGCTGTAAAGAGGAGTATGAAACTGAGACATAGTAGTGTCATTGGAGAAGGATTGGTTCCTCAACTCAGGGTCGGCGGGGTCCTTGTCTTACATGACAGAAAAGAATTTCAGCACACGTCAGTCAGAAAGAGACAGGGCTTTATTTAGTAAAGTAAGATGCACACACTCAAGAGAGAACCTGGCCACCTCAGTCTGAGAGAGGCACCTTTTGAGAGTGCAGGGCTCTGCATTTATAGGGGATTTCATGAGGGGTGGGCAAATGGTGAGTGATGGGGTAAGCTGGCTTCCTTTGATTTACTGAACCTTTGAAGAATTTAGGCCTGGACTTCTCTTATCAGTCTAAGATACATTCTGTAAGCTAACAAAATATATGCACCAATTAACTGGATGTATAGTGCTCTAAGATTGACCAGACATTTTTGGAATTTAGGCCTAGAGGAAAGCAGACCTTCAGGGTGAAGGTAAGGGCCATCATGGAGTTTTTAGATTTAAAGCTACAGTCTCCCTTTTCTGCCCTGGTTGTCTTTCTTCTACCTATTTCTTTTATTTCCCCTATCCTACTTTAGTAGGAATGTGGGATCAAGTCAACTTCTTAATTTCCTTTTTCTCTAAGATGGAAGAAGTTGGTATCTTCATGGGAATGATGATAGTAGGGAGGAAAAATGTAACTGTGCTGGAAGGGGGGACAGTTGTTGAAGTGACGTCCCCACGTAGGTGATAGGATGTGCACTAATACAAGAAGGTTGGCCATAGACAAGGTGAGCTGTCTATGATCTCTAGTAACAGAGAACATGGGTAGAGAGGCAGGTTGGTAAATGTGTTGGCACATGTGTGAGTTTTCTTTTGATTGCTTGTATTTCCTAATGAAATAAGAAAGGAATGCAGATTTTTGAGATGTGAAGAGAGAGACGTTCAGAGATTGTTACCCAAGAGCAGGAGAAAGACCTGGACTAGGTAAATATTATAGGATTGCCTGGCAGCATGAGGGCTTACTTAAAGGTAAAGTGAGACCAGTCAACATGGTTGGAAGAATTTCTCCTGCCCCCTACAGTTGAATGGGAGCAAGTGGAGTAGGCAGAGCTTTAGACTTAGTGGGAGGTTGTGGTTTTGCCCAAAAAAAGGAGGAATGGAGCTGGGTGCGGTGGTATACACCTGTAATCCTACCGCAGGTTCGAGGCCAGCCTCAGCAATTTAGGAGGACCCCAGCAACTTAGTGAGACCCTGTTTCAAAATAAAAATTAAAAAAAAAGAATAGGTCTGGGGGTATAGCTCAGAGGTAGAAGACTCTTGGTTTCAATCCCTAGTACAAGGAAGAGAGAGAGGAAAGGAGGGAGGGAGAAAGGGAGGGAGTCTAGTCTAGTTCAAGAGATGGGATGTAGAAGACAGCATAAGGGAATATGTAACCAAGTTTTAAATTCTGTAGTATGGATATAAGGGGTTTATTCATTCCGTAATATATGTTTAGTTCTTAGTATGAGCAAGGCACTATAAGTCATAGAGTCCTGACAGTGAACAAGATGGGGGGGGTATGCTTCAGAGAAGTTTTAGAAGAGTTTCTCTGTGATACTTCTTTGGCATCATGTTTTGGTAAAAAGCACATTGTAGGAAGTTAGGGAACTTATTTTTTCACCACCTACTGTGGGATATTGTTGCTTTTAATTCACCATGTCTTAGGACGGGGTTCCCCATCTATAAACTGAGATACTGTGGTTTTGCAAGTTCTACCCTGTTTGTGAGTTTGGATCTATCTGAATTCTATTCTAAAAAAAATAGTTGCTCATCTAACTTCCTGATCTAAAAAGTAGGAATACCATATCCAATTTTATAGTGATAAAACCCTGTTTCCATAGTGAAACACTGTATTAACATACATTCTAAAATCATCCTCCATTTTTGAAACTCTAGGGAAATCTGAAAGGGAAACATAGATCCAACCGTCCCCATCCTTAACCTGTTATATCCAAAGTCCCATTAAAAGTTTTCAAAGCTAGCTGGGCGTGGTGGCACACGCCTGTAATCCCAGTACTTGGGAGGCTGAGACAGGAGGATCGCAGGTTTGAGGACAGCCTCAGCAAGTGCGAGGCTCTTAAGTTTTGAAATAACTAATGGCATTCACCCTTCTTCTTGTTCCTTGCTGGTGCGTTTAGGCCTGGAAGAAACGTTGGTTTATCCTGCGGAGTGGCCGGATGAGTGGCGACCCTGACGTTCTGGAATACTACAAGAATGACCACTCCAAGAAGCCCCTGCGGATCATCAACCTAAACTTCTGTGAGCAGGTGGATGCAGGCCTGACCTTCAACAAGAAGGAGCTGCAGGACAGCTTTGTGTTTGACATCAAGACCAGCGAGCGCACCTTTTACCTGGTGGCAGAGACAGAGGAGGATATGAATAAATGGGTGCAGAGCATCTGCCAGATCTGTGGCTTCAACCAGGCTGAGGAGAGCACAGGTAAGAGCGCTTTCCCAGGAGGGCTGCAGTGAGGCCCTGATTCCTTGAGCTAGGAGAGCAGACTCTAGCTAAGCGTTCCTCCATGGCAGGAGTAATACACAGAGGAGAGGAGCGTGGAGTTGGCCAAATATATAGAGGGACACCTGGGGCTAAGAGTGTTCAAATTAGAAACCAAGAAATGTGGGAGTTGTCGTAAAGCTAAGGGTATTTTGTGGTGTTCGGTCAGGTACCTGGCTCCACTGCCATTTCTCACCTCTCAACCTTTCTCCCCTTCCCTCGTCCCTCTAGCCCCCATCCCCTGTTAGCTATTAGCTATGCTGTGAGGGGGATCTCACCTTGATCCCTCCGCTAGCCCATCTCTCTCTGTCCTGGCCCATCTATTCCAGACCATCCTGCACAGTGTGTGTGTTAGTTTATTTGTTTGGCATCCTCTGTGTTTATTGATAGGTAGTCCTCTGTTCACTTTAAATTCACTTGGGAGGGGACAGTGAGAGGATGAAACATTGGTTTTATGTTCTGGTTTTGACAACCTTCACAAAAAAAGTAGCTTAACTTTTTGAATGAGTGTTAAACTGTAGAAATGGCCTTGACATATGTTTGGGCTCATCTCCAACTCTCTGTGATGGCTGAGGAACAGGGGTGTTTTTGAAACAGGTTGATAGTCAAAATCAGTAACTCAAGCCAGATTGCACATAAGAATGAAGGAGGAACATTTAAAAAACATTGGTGCCAAGGACTCATGGCAAGCAGATTAACTAAGAATCTCTGAATGGCGGACCTAGGTAGTAGTGTCTTTTAGTTTGTTGGTTGGTTGCTGCTGGAGTTTGAACCCTGGACCTTGCACATGTGAGACAAATACTGTACTACTAAACTATCATCCAGCTCAGCAGTAGTATCTTTTAAAAGTTTCATGCTGCCAGGCGTGGTGGTACACACCTGTAATCCCAGTACTTGAGAGGCTGAGACAGGAGGATAGCAAGTTTGAGGACAGCCTCAGCAACTTAGTGAGATCCTGTTTCAAAATACAAATTAAAAAGGGCTAGGGGTGTAGCTCAGTGGTAGAATGCCCCTGGGTTCAATCTCCAGTACAATAAAAAAAGCTTCATAATGGGTTGCAAGGGTCTAGGGCTCAGTAACCATTTCCTGTAAATATTTTAAACCTTGAAGGCCAGATATACTGTCTTTCATATTCCTGTTTTTGTACATTTTTTACAACCATTTCAAAATGTAAAACCATTCTTGGCATCATCAGTGTCGCCTGGATGGTTGTTAGAAATGCAGATTCTTGGGCCGCACTCCAGACTTACTGAATCAGAAACTCGGAGTAAAACCCAGCAATCTGCTTTTAAAAAACCCTCCAGGTTATTCTGATGCATGGTTAAATTTTCAGATACTAGTCTAAGCCCTTGCTACTCAGGATGGGTTTGTGGAACAGCAGAATCTGCCTCTATTGAGAACTTGCTAGAATCTATGGCTTCCACTCAGGTTTACAGTATCAGAATTTGCATAGTCAAAAAACTTCTTGTTTTGAAATAATTTTATATTTACATAAGGGTTGCAAAAGTAGTACAGCAAGTTCCCACATACCATTCACTGAGCTTTCACTAATTTTTTTGTTTGTTTTTTGCGGTACTGGGGATGGAACCCAGGGGCATTCTACCTCCGAGCTACAGCCCCAGCCCTATTTTTTATCCTTTATTTTGAAACCGGGTCTCACTAAGTTGCAGAGGGCCTCACTAAGTAGCTGAGGCTGGCCACAAACCTGCGATCCTCCTGTCTCAGCCTCCCAAGTACTGGGATTACACGTGTGCGCCACCACACCCTTCTCAAGGTTTCCACTAATGTTAATATCTTACACACCTGGTACGATTATCAAAACTAAGCAGTTAACACTGGTACAATGCTGTTAACTGCAGTCTATATGAATTTCACCTGCTTTTCACTCATGTCCTTACTCTGTTCAGGATTCAACCCAGGATACCACATTAGATTTGATGTCTTACCTCCTCCAGTCTGCGACAGCATCCCTATTTTTCTTATCTTTCATAGTCTAGACCCTTTTTTAAAGATTCCTGGTTGGGTATCTTGTTAACCATCCCCCAGTGTGAGTTTGTGCAATGTTTTCTCATGGTGAAATTGAGGTTATTGGTTGAGGAGAGTCCACAAAGGGGCTGTGCTTTTCTCAGCACACTGTGTCGGGGCGCATCATGTCAGGAGGTCTTACCACTGCTCTCCTTAGCCCTGATCGCTTGATGAAGATGGTGTCTGCCTGGGTTTTCAGCTCTAAAGTTACTATCTTTACTTTTGTAACTAATAAACATTTGGGAGACACTTTGGGAAATACTTCAGTAATATGTAAATACCCTTTTCTCCTTAAAAACTTCCCACTCATTTTAGCATCCATCATTGGTTCTTCTTTGCAACAGTTATTACTGTGGTATTCTATTTAATTTTAATTGTAGACATTTTATATACCACTATAACAACATCATAGGCAAAGTGTCTTAACAGAATACAGTTAACATTGTCATATATGCCGTAGATCTAAAGTATTAAAAGGAACAGTTGACTCAATAACAAAATTTAAAACCTAGCACATTTAACCTAAATCAACTTGCCTTTTTCTATGATTTGCCATTCAGTAAACTAGGACAGAATCAATTTCTTGTCAAAAGCAGTTTGTTCATTTCTAAAACTATAAGGCAGTTAAAATCCTAACCTGCTGAATCAGAGAGGAGAAGACCCATCTTCTATAATATTTATACTGTTCCAGATGCTAATATTAATGTCACCTTTAAAAAACTAAGGGTAAGACTGAAAATTACCATTTTTCTCTACAAAAGAAATAGTTTATATAGACCAGAAATAATTCAAAGACTTAAATTTGTAACCCATTATGTCCCATTGACCTATATATAGGATATCTATAAAAATTTAAATTGAACAGTTTCATAGATGTTCTATAAAATTGTATAGGTTTTTATGTGTCCTATGTATAAGATGATGGGGCATAATGTGAAAGCAGATAGAGAAAGATGCAAAGTTGGTAAATTTTTTTCCTTTAAATAAATAATACCAGCTGGGCGTGGTAGCGCACGCTTGTAATCCCAGTACTTGAGAGGCTGAGACCGGAGGATCTGGGATCGTGGCCAGCCTCAGCTACTTAGTGAGACCCTCCGCAACTTAGTGAGACCCTGTTTCAAAATAAAGAATAAAAAATAGGGCTGGGGGTGTAGCTCGGAGGTAGAATGCCCCTGGGTTCAATCCCCAGTACCACAAAATAAATAAATAAATAAATAATAAATAAATAAATAAATAAATAATACCTAGGTATAGTAAATAGGTGATAATTCAAGTCCATAACTAGTAAATCCCTGAAAAGACAATTGCATTCATTCATGTACGTTAGAGAAAATAGGAGGGCATTCTCGCATCGCTGGCCACAAATCAGCATTTCACTAGTTTGTCTTATAGTCCCAAACTCTTACCATGTAATTTTCAATGTCTAAATATGGTTAATATCAAGTACCTGTTAGCAGTGGAAACCAAAACATCTTAATGCTAAAAGTATACAAGGTATTCAGACACTGTTTCATTTATTGTCAAAAACGGTGACTAGGGCTGGGGCATAGGTCAGTGGTAGGGCTTGCCTAGCATGCACAAGGCCTGGAGTTCAGTCCTCAGCACCGGGCAGGGACAGACAGTGACTACTCAGACTAAATAATTAAGTCAAAAGTATTGTAACATTGTGCCAGGTCCTCTCAGGGAAACATGAAAATAATACTGAGGATCTCACTATTGTTATTTTATAATTTACAGAAATTAAACAAAAGCCAGAAGTTAGACATTTATGACTACCAATACTACCTTTGGATATTTATAGGATATAATTAGGGATGTCCTTGTTTAGAAGACTGGAAAAGTACTCATAGAATAAATAACACTATACTTTTTTTTTTGTTTGTGGTACTGGGGATTGAACTCAGCAGCTTTCTACCTCTGAGCTACACCTCCAGACCTTTTTATTTTTCGTTTTAAAACGGTATCACTAGCCGGGCGTGGTGGCGCACGCTTGTAATCCCAGTACTTGGGAGGCTGAGACCGGAGGATCTGGGTTCGCAGCCAGCCTCAGCTACTTAGTGAGGCCCTCCGCAACTTAGTGAGACCCTGTTTCAAAATAAAGACTAAAAAATAGGGCTGGTGGTGTAGCCCAGAGGTAGAATGCCCCTGGGTTCAATCCCCGGTACCGCAAAAAAAATAAAACGGTATCACTGGGTGGCTGAGAGTCTCACTACATTGCTGAGGCTGTCCTTGAACCTGCCAATTACAGGCATGCACCACCATGCCCAGCTAACACTATACTCTTGACGGCCATAAATCAACAAAATGCAACTGTGTTTTTTGGGCAAAGTAGAGAAAATGGCAATTTTGAGAGAGGAGTGCTTCTAAGTGTTTTCTTAGAGGCAACAGAAATGTAATGTGGTGTGCTTACTTTAATTCCTACAACCACACTTCCACTTAGGCATGGTAACATTCACAAACTATTTCTTCTGTTCACCATTCTGGCTTTGATGTTCCATGGTCCACTGTAATCTTTTGGGCTTGTCTTGTTATCTTCCTTCTTCACTGTGTGGATCACCATTGAGTAGGTAGGCCACCAAATTATAGGTGACCATCATAATGGCTGTGTTTGGAATATCTCTCACCAGGTGAATTGGTAGACCACAGTAAAGAGACCCATAGCCAGGCATGGTGGCACACGCCTTTAATGCCAGTATTTGGGAGGCTGAGACAGGAGGATTGCAGGTTCGTAGCCAGCCTCAGCAACTTAATGAGGCCCCACAACTTAGTGAGACCTTGTTTCAAAATAAAACTAAAATGGTGTTGGGGTGTACCTCAGAGGTAGAATGCCCCTGGGTTCAATCCCCAATACCACAAAAGAGAGAGAGAGAGAGAGAGAACCATAGTTTTTCTTAACCAAAAACAGTATCTGAAAAAAAGATCTATATTTTGTTCCTTCTTCACACAGTCTTGTTCTTGCAACATCATGAGGCTATGCTATAGTTAGCACAAGTTTTTGAAGTGATGGCAGCGTAGCATCAATCCCACAAAATCTGGTATCTCTTTCATACTCTTCATTATTTTCCATTATAAAAGCAGTTTTATATTCCAGTAGTATTTGCTTTTTACTTTCATAAACAACAAACTAGATCGCAGTCTTTGATATGCCAGCATATGAAGCAGATATGTCTGATACTTTTCTGTGTATGTGGTCCTGGGGATTGAACCCCGGGGCACTCTGCCTCTGAGCTACACCCCTAGCCAATTTTATTTTTTTATATTTATTTATTTATTTATTATTTGTGTGTGTGTGTGTGTGTGTGTGTGTGTGTGTGTCACTGGAAATTGAGCCCAGAGGCATTCTAACTCCAAGCTACACCCCCAGTCCTATTTTTATGTTTTAGTTTGAAACAGGGTCTCACTAGGTGATGAGAGTCTCACTACTTGCTGAGACTGTCCTCGAACCTACCATCCTCCTGTCTCAGCCTCCCAAGTACTGGTATTACAAGCATGCACCACCATGACTGACTCTTATTTTTTATTTTGAAACAGAGTTTTGATAAGTTGCTGAGGGCCTCACTAAATTGCTAAGGCTGGTCTCAAACCACCAATCCTCCTGTGTCAGCCTCCCAAGTACTGGGATTATAAGTGTGCACCACCATGCTCGGCTTCATTTTACCAACACATTCATTTTATCAACACTTGCCCCATGGTACCTACTTGCATCAAGCTGTAACTGAGTATTTATTTATTTATTTAATTACTTATTTATTGGTGGTACTGGGGATTGAACCTGGGGGCATTCTACCTCTGAGCCACACCCCCAGCCCTATTTTATTTTTTAGTTTGAAACGGTTTCGCTAAGTTCTGGAGAGCCTCGCCAAGTTGCTGAGGCTGGCCATGAAACTGCGATCCTCCTGTCTCAGCCTCCAAAGTACTGGGATTACAGGCATGCGCCACCATGCCTAGCGCTGTAACTAAGTCTTTAAAAGAATATATAAGGTAAGTGGAGTTGGTTGCTGTTAAAACAAGGTTTAAGTGAGTGCATATTTCTACAGGAAGCAACCTGCACATGGGAGTGTGAGATGACAGTCTTACTCTCTTCTCAGGAGAAACGCAGTGTAAATGCCTGCTATTGCAGCTGAAATCATGTGTGCTTGAGAAGAATCAAGATCAAATATGCCATTCAACTTTTCCTTGCAGTTTGAATAAGCAGAAAAGTATATTGCTCTCAAAGAGGCCACACCCATCGGGCCCAGTGGTGCACACCTGTAATACCAATACTCAGAAGGCTGAGTCAGGAGGATCATAGGTTCAAGGCAGCCTTAGCAACTTAGCAAGGCCCTCAGCAACTTAGCGACACCCTATTTCAAAATAAAAAATAAAATAGGGCTGGGGGTGTAACTCAGAGGTAGAATGCCCCTGGGTTCAATCCTTTAGTAACATACACACACACACACACACACACACACACACACACACACACACCACGTGCGCACGCGCGCATCACCCCCTAATCCTCTTAACAAGAAATGAAGCCCTTCTTTTTCCAAAATCACCTTTAAGGGGTAGCGAGGTTCAAGAGACAGGACTTGGCTGACACTGGCTCCGGCCATGATGTTCAGATGAACTTTAGAGGGAGAAGGCATCACAGAAGGTAACAGCAGCCATATTTTTTTTTTTTTTTTTGCGGTACCGGGGATCGAACGCAGGGGCGTTCTACCTCTGCGCTACACCCCCGGCCCTATTTTTTAGACTTTTATTTTTGAAACCGGGTCTCACAAAGTTGCATAGGGCCTCACTAAGGAGAGAGAGAGAGAGAGAGAGAGAGAGGGAGGGAGAGAGAGGGAGAGAGACAGCGAGAGAGCTGAGGCTGGCCGCGAACCCAGATCCTCCAGTCTCCGCCTTCCAAAGTACTGGAATTACAAGTGTGCGCCACCACGCCCGGCCACAGCAGCCATATTTTTTTCAACTTCAGCAGACATGTCAGAATAGCTCCTGCTGTACCACCACATCCCCCTCTGCTCATCCTCTGGTCCTTGCGTCCTCCAGGCTCGAGCCTGACATGCTCTGGGACTGTGAGCGGAGCTGGCAGAGGAAGCAGCTACAGAAGACAACTCGCACAGCCCTCCCAGGGCCAGCCAGCCATGTAACCTTACTGTGGTGATGTAATGAGGGTTTTCTGTTTCCCTCAGAATCTGCGATATGCACATTAGAATTTGAAAAGCACTGGGCTGGGTCATTGATTCCCAAACCTGGGGGGCATCAGAATGACTTGAAAGACTGTTTTCTTTTAACTTATGGGTGCTGATTCAGTAAATCTGATTTAGGAATGAGGAATCAATAGTTTTTAAAAAATTCTTCCCACTGGGTGTGGTGGCACACACCTATTTCATTTCCAACCCTATGGCTCATCTCTTAAAGAGATAATGCTTTGCACCTGCAGCATGAATTCAGACTAAAGACATTAAAAGTTCTAGCCGGGCGTCCTGATCCACACCTGTAGCCCCAGTATTTGGGAGGCTGACACAGAAGATTCACAGGTTTGAGACTAGCCTCAGCAACTTAGGCTCTCAGCAACTTAGCAAGACCCTGTTTCAAAACAAAAAATAAAAAAGGGCTGTGGGTGTAACTCAGATGTAGAATGCCCCTGGGTCCAATCCCCAGTACCACAAATAAATAAATTAAAAAAAAAGAGCCAGGCGTGGTGATGCATGCTTGTAATCCCAGTACTTTGGGAGGCGGAGACCGGAGGATCCGGGTTCGCGGCCAGCCTCAGCTTGCGCGCGCGTGCGCTCTCTCTCTCTTTCTCTCTCTCTCTCTCCTTAGTGAGGCCCTCCAAAACTTCGTGAGACCAGGTTTCAAAATAAAGTATAAAAAATAGGGCCGGGGGCATAGCGTGGAGGTAGAACGCCCCTGCGTTCAATCCCCGGTACCGCAAAAAAAAAAAAGAATGTTCATAAGTCAACAACAGTGAGACAACACAATTTAAAAATGGACAAAGTTCCTTATAAATTCTGGATATTAATCCTTGTCAGATGAAGAGTTTGCAAAAATTCTCTCCCATTTTATAGGTCATCTTTTCACTCTGTTGCTTGTTTCCTTTGTGTGCAGAAGCTTTTTAGTTTGATTGTAATCCCATTGCCTATTTTTGCTTTTGTTGTCTGTACTATTGTGGTCATAGCCAGAAAATTGTTGCCTGTGTGTGTGTGTGTGTGTGTGTGTGTGTGTGTGTGTGCGTGTGTGTGAGTTACTTGGGATTAAGCTCAGGGGCATTCTTCCTCTGAGCTACAACCCTAGCCTTTTTTTTTTAAACTGGAGATTGAACACAGGGACATTTTACCTCCAAGCAAAACCTCCCTGCCCTTTTTATTTTCTATTTTGAAACGGGGTCTTGCTAAGTTAGTGAAGCTGGCCTTGAACCTGTGATCGATCCTCTTGCCTCAGCCTCTTGAGCTGGAATTACAGGCGTGTGCCATCGCACCCTGCCTGTACCAATGTCTTGAAGTATTTCCCCTTTGTTTTCTTCTAGTAGTTTCAGAGTTTGGAGTCTTACATTTAGGTCCATGATCCATTTTGAGTTGGTTTTTGTACAGAATGAGAGGTAGGGGTCAAGTGTCAACCCTCTGCATGCAGATATCCATTTATCATAGCACCATAGTGAAGAGGCTGCCCCCCATGTGTTTTTGGCACTTCTGTAGAGAAATCAGTGGGCTGTAGTTGCATGGGTTTATGTCTGGGATCTCTCTTCCATTCTGTTGATCTGTGTATTTGTTTTTATGCCAGCACCATGCTGTTTTGGTTACTATAGCTCTGCTCTATGTCTTGAAGTCAGGTGTTGTGATGCCTACAGCTTTGTTGTTTTTGTTCAACATGGCTTTGGCTGTTTGGGGTCTTTTGTGCTTTCATATTAATTTTAGGGTTTTTTTTAGGTTTTGTTTTGTCATGCTGGGTAGTTTTTCTAGTTGTGCAAAGAATGTCATTGGTATTTTGATGGGGATTGCATTGGATCATTAAATTGTTCTGTATAGTATGAATGTTTTGTTTTTTTGTATGTAGAATGTCCCTAGAGATTGAACCCAGGGGCATTCTACACCCCCAGCCCTTCTTATATTTTTACTATGAAACAGGGTCTCAGTAAATTGCTGAGTGTCTCCCTAAGTTGCTGAGATTGGCATGAACATATGATCTTCCTTTCTCAGCCTCCCAAGTACTGGGATTACAGATGTGCACCACCTCACCCAGCTGGATGTTTTAACATTATTCATTCTTCCATTCCATGGACATGGGAGTCTTTCTCGTATGTGTGTGTGTGTGTGTGTGTGTGTGTGTGTGTGTGTGTGTGTCCCCGTCCGTCCTTTTCAGTTTCTTTCATGAGAACCAGGTTTGGGAACCCCTGGACATAGGATCAACTTCATGGACATGCAACCTGTGCAGTCAGGCCTAGAATGGCTCACACTTGATTTAGCACTCTGATGTCACCATCCTGAAGTTCCTTTTTTCTTTTTTCTTTCTTTTTTTTTTTTTTGTTACTGAGGATTGAACCCAGAGGCATTCTACCTTCAAGCTACACCCCCAGCCCAATTTTATTTTTTATTTGGAAACGATCTTGCTAGGTTGATGAGTCTTACTACTTGCTGAGGCTGTCCTTGAACCTGTGATCCTCTTGTCTCAGCCTCCCAAGTACTGGGATTACAGGCTTGCCTGGCTTTTTTTTTTTTTCTTGATACTGGGAATTCAACCCAGGGGCACTCTACACTAAGCTACACCCCTAGCTCTATTTTTTTTTAAACAGGTCTAAGTTACCGCATGCTGACCTAAGAACAGTGGTCCTCCTGTCTCAGCCTACCAAGTACTGGGATTACAGGTGTGCACCCCCACACCTGGCATTTAAGTTCTTGATAATATTTGAACAGGGAGCACTGAATTTTCATTTAATAATTTGCAAATTACATAGCAAATTGTGCCTGGACCAGATGTTCTGCCCTAGTAATTCTGTGAATTTTATCTTCCTTGGGGAATAATAATGAGCCCCCATTTATTCTTAAAATCTTTGTTTTCTGTGTAGAATTTCCTGTTTCCACCAGACCTTTGTCACTTATAGGCTTTGTGGAGAATGTGAGAAGTGGATCCAAAGTACCACTACTTTTTAGGAAGCAGCAAATTGCTTTTAATTGAAATATTTCCTTGTGGGATTAGAGGTGTTCCTGCAAAGCAAAACATGTTCTTGAGATGTGGCAAAAATTGCTCTTGGGGTAAATATCCTTTTTAGGAATCACATATTTAAAAGATATTGTCTGGCCGGGCATGGTGGCACACGCTTGTAATCCCAGTACTTGGGAGGCTGAGACAGGAGGATCACAGGTTCGAAGCCAGCCTCAGCAACTTAGTGAGGCCCTCCGCAACTTAGTGAGACCCTGTTTCCAAATTTAAAAAAATATAAAATCAGGCTGGGAGTGTAGCTCGGAGGTAGAAGGCCCCTTGGTTCCATCCCCAGTACCACACACACACAAAAAGATACTGTCTAAATTCCTAAATTTACTGTATAGGATGTAAGTACAGTGAAAAAGTAGAAAACACATTGGGCTTGCTTTCTTTGTTAGGAAGATTCATTTCTTCATTGCACGTTACTCATTTTCATATTCGTTTGGCAAACCTTCAGTGAGCACTTGTTTTGTGCTACTCCCCATCATAACCAAGGAGGCTACAGAGATGACCAGTAGGATTCCAGTGCTCGGACCTCGTGCCTGGTACGAGGGACAGACATATAACCACACAGTCACAGAGAAGTGTTGTGACAGGCACCACCAAGGATGGAGGCACCAGCTTGTGTACCACCAACTCAGTGAGGGGAAGAGGGGGATGGGAAATGGAAGGAGAATGACAAAAAGAAGTATTATAGCTTTATCTATTGAAAGATATATTCCCAAGCTGGGCATAGTAGCCCATGCTTGTAATCCCAGTACTTGGGAGGCTGAGACAGGAGGATAGCAGGTTTGAGGCTATTAAGACCCTGTTTCAAAATAAAAATAAAATAGGGCTGGGGGTGTAGCTCAGAGGTAGAATGCCCCTGGGTTCCATCCCCAGTACCACCAAAAAAGAAAAAAAAAAAAGAGAGAGAAGAGAATTATATCTACAAAATTGCCAGGTAAGGAATTATAGCTGAGTCACCCAGCCAGTGTTTTCCCACCTGAGAGCTGGGGTCTGAGAAGCAGGAAGTTAACGTTTGACTACACACTTTGGTCAAGAGCCTATTTTATTTAATCATTTTATCAACTTTATTTCCCTTTTCAAATAAGGACACCAAGTGCTTTTTCTTTCCTGCCTAACACTCTAACTCTCAAGGACTTAAAGATCCTTTCTCTCTACCACCCCTGACCTGGGCTGGGTACAGATGGACTACCCAACTGGCATCAGTCCCTAAAACTCTGTTCTCCTTTTGCTGGGTCCTGTTGAGAATAACCCAGCTGAGAGTTCTAGGGTCAGCTCCAGCCAGGTGAAGAGTGCCCTGACCTGACACCTGCCCCTCAGCAGCCACAAAAAGAAAATCAAAGCTGGCCGTAGTGGTGCACGCCTGTAATCCTAGCAACTTAGTGGGGCTCTCAGCAATTTATCGAGACCCTGTTTCCAAATAAAACATAAAAAATAGGGCAGGAGGTATAGCTCAGTGATAGAATGCTCCAGGTTCAATCCCTAGCACCACAAAAAAAAAAAAAAAGAGGGAGGGAAGAAGGAAGGAAGGATAGCAGCTATGTATTATCTACTCTATGAAAATACAGACTTTAAATAAACTCCCACTAGAACCAGATGCCCTGTAATCCCAGTATTTGGGAAGCTAAGGAAAGAGGACCACAAGTTCCAGGCCAGCCTTAGCAATTTAGCGAGACCCTCAGCAACTTAGTGAGATAGGGTCCTCTCTCAAAATAAGAAAAAAAAGACTGGGGGTGTAACTCAGTGGTAGAGCAACCATGGGTTCAATCCCCCAATACCACAAAAAATTAATTAATTAATTAATTAATTGATTTCCACTAAAAGTTCACAGTAATCCTTGGAGGTAGCAATGATTTTGATTTTAACCAGGGCCACAGGTAGAAAATGACAGGGGCAGGATTCTAGTCTACGTCAGGTGCACTCCACGTATTAACATGCTATAACTTTGTCCCTAACCTCCTAGAATATGAATATCTGCCAGAACCAAGCCTAGATATTTTTGCCCCTTTAGACACTATGAAGGAGACAGGAAATGCTCCCTGACCCCTTTCATTAGGGCTCCTACAGCTGGCTCAGGTTTTCTTCCTCGCCTCCCTAAATTGCTCAAGTCCATGCGCTGCAGTACTCCTAATGTAGTAACTTCTTGAACTTCAGTCCAGTCATCAGGTTCTTTCAGCTTGTCTATAGGCTGGGGGCAAGGATGTGTAGTTCATGTCACTACTGTGTGACTATGTAAGCAAGTCACATGATCAAAGTCTGGTTTCCTTTTGTAGAATAGGACTAAAGTACATTTTATTTTATTTTTATTTTTTGTTGCTGGGGATTGAACCCAGAGGCATTCTACCTCCAAGCTACACCCCCTCCAGCCCTTTTTATTTTTTGTTTTAAAACAGAACCTCGCTCGCACGCTTGTAATCCCAGTACTTTGGGAGGCAGAGACCGGAGGATCCGGGTTCGCGGCCAGCCTCAGCTCTCTCTCTCTCTCTCTCTCTCTCTCTCTCT
>PVJS01026990.1:0-26588 GCA_004027185.1 Glis glis | reverse complement strand
CCGAGCTACACCCCCGGCCCTATTTTTTACACTTTATTTTGAAACCGGGTCTCACGAAGTTGCGGAGGGCCTCACCAAGGAGAGAGAGAGAGAGAGAGAGAGAGAGAGAGAGACAGGGAGAGAGAGCTGAGGCTGGCCGGGAACCCGGATCCTCCGGTCTCCACCTCCCAAAGTACTGGGATTACAAGCGTGCGCCACCATGCCCGGCTATTCTTTATTTTGAAACAAGAGTCTCACTAAGTTGCAGAGGGCCTCACAAGTTGCTGAGGCTGGCTGCGAACCTGCGATCCTCCTATCTCAGCCTGCCAAGTACTGGGATTACAAGTGTGCACTAGCACGCCTGGTTTATACATTATTTTTATTGACTACTAGTCACAACATATATTGAGCCATCTTTGTGCATCATACTGTGCTAAGCACTGTAGGAACTATAGAATAGTTTAAGATACTGCATCCTTACACTTCACACTTAAATACACTTGCAGCTGGGCGTGGTGGTACATGTTTGTAATCCCAGTACTTGGGAGGCTGAGACAGGAGGATCGCAGGTTCGAAGCCAGCCTTAGCAACTTAGTGAGGCCCTCTGCAACTTAGTGAGACCCTGTTTCAAAATAAGAAATAAAATCGGGTTGGGGGTATAACTTGGAGGTAGAATGCCTCTGGGTTCGATCCTCAGTATCTCTCTCTCCCTCTCTCTCTCTCTCACACACACACACACAAAATACACTTACAACTTTGCTGTGAAGACATGTTAATGTTAAAAGCATCTCTCTGGCAGTGCTGTGAGAGTTACTAGAAGGCTTTTGGCAAGGGGGTCAGAGATTGATTTTGTCTTTTTGTTTTTATTTTATTTATTTATTTATTTTTTTGCGGTACCGGGGATTGAACCCAGGGGCAATCTACCTCCACGCTACACCCCCAGCCCTATTTTTTTATACTTTATTTTGAAACCGGGTCTCATGAAGTTGTGGAGGGCCTCACTAGGTAGAGAGAGACAGAGAGAGAGAGAGAGAGCGCGAGCGAGCTGAGGCTGGCGGTGAACCTGGATCCTCCGGTCTCCGCCTCCCAAAGTACTGGGATTACAAGTGTGCGCCACCACGCTGGGCTTGTCTTTTTGTTTTTAAATGCTGGGGATTGAACCCAGGGCCTTGAGCATGCTAGGCAAGCAAGTGCTCTACATATGAACTATATCGCCAGGCCTCTGCAGGTAGATTTTGAATTGGATTTCTGAAAAGGAAAAAAGAAGAATATTTCAGGCAGGGAAAAGTTTGTTTAAAGGCACAGAGGAGAACTGGGCGTGGTGGCACATGCTTGTAATCCCAGTACTTGGGAGGCTGAGACTGGAGGATTGTAGGTTCACGACCAATCTCAGCTACTTAGGCTCTCCTCAACTTAGCGAAACCCTGTTTCAAAATAAAGAATAAAAAATAGGGCTGGGGGTGTAGCTCAGAGGTAGAATGCCTCTGGGTTCAATCCAGTACCAAAATAAATAAATAAGTAAAATAAGGGCACAGAAGAACAAAAGCACATTGTGGTATGTTAGGCACTTTGCTGGGGAATAGTGTATCATCTAAATTGGAGAGCAGGGGCAGAATCTAGATATTCTTACTTTCTAGCACAGTATTTGATAGATTGGTGCTTAAAAATGTTTGTTGTCAAACCAGGCATGGTGGCGCATGCCTGTAATCCCAGTACTGAGACAGGTGGATTGTAGGTTTGAGGACAGCCTCAGCAACCTAGGCGAGTCTTTCAGCAACTTAGCAAGACCCTGTTTCAAAATAAAAAGTAAAACAGGACTGGGGGTGTAGCTCAGAGGTAGAATGCCTCTGGGTTCAATCCCCATAAAACACACACACACACACACACACACACACACACACACAATGTTGTCATAAAATCATATATGGTTATGTTTTTTAAGGGCTTACCTTCACAGGTACTACATTATCAGAAAATGTTTTGTAAAATTAATGATTAGAAAAGGAAGGATGAAATGATATAAAGGCAAAAGAAAGGTAAGTTGTCTGATTGTAGAGTCTTTTATTGACTGTCTAAATTTGGACTTTATGCTGTGTCTGCTTTTATCAGAGAAGAGGGGCATAATGAAAGTGATCCCACTGGTCCAGGTCAACTAATCTGATTATGTGAGGGCAGATTTGAGAAAGGAAAGTTTAAGGAAGGAAACTATTATTGGTGGTCCAATTTTAATATTTCAAACCGAAGATTATTTATAGCTAGTTTGTTGGGCTACTTGCTCTCGAAATGAGACTAGGAGAGATTACTGGTGTTTTGAAACTCCACCCCTTAGCTCCCCTCCCCATCCTATTCTGTCAAGCAGCCAGGGACAACCCAGGAAGTTCTGTGACCGTTCAGCGTCTAGTGGTGTTTACGAAAATCACACGATCTGCTGCTACTGAGCTGAATTCAAAAAATGTTTTTTTGAATCTTTCTCCATTTGGTCAGCGATCTTTTCACCACTGCAGAGAGTTTTCTTTCCATGATAGTGCACCAGCTTCCAGGTAGGGAATTTACTCCTGCCTCTTCCTTTTCCTCATTCTCTTCCTGCCAGTCTGTGCTTAGACTTCTGCGCTTCTTTCCTGAAGCTTCTGGAAGGCTTCTGAAGCTTTCCCTTCTGTGTGGAGCAGGTGCAGTCAGGACTTCTGTAGTCAGTGGTGAAAGAAACCTGAGTCAGGATTTGTTTGCTTGTAGTTAGGGACTCAGCCTTCATGTTAGGGAAACAGCCTTATACAACATATAGGGGAAGGATTCAGGTTTAGTGATTTTCTTGGATCTGTAATAGAAGGATATCCACTGTTCCCATTTTTCTAAGTTGAAAATCACTGCCACCTGTTCTGATGTAAATGTTTGCCTTTTCTATTTGCATTCTGGGAAACTGCCTTAAAACCTGTATATTTTTTTGTTGTTTGTTTTGTAGCTTTCTATTGTAGCTACTATTGTTTCATGCTTTTATTTCTTGAAATTGGCTGATCTAGAACTTTCAGAAAGCTCACCAATATGCATTGTAAATTGTAAAATTACTTAATTCAATAATTTAGTGCTTGCTGTATGCAAGAGTATGCTAGGTATTGGAAAGAGAGGAGAGACAAAAACTAGACCCTGTACTCAAAGAGTACTGATAGTAAAGGTTATAAAGTATGTTTATCTTTATCATATGAGACAGAATAAGATAGGGGCCATAAGAAACCTATAAACAGATCTCTGTGAGTGCTGACTAAGGAGAATCAGTTCTTGCTATAGGAAATGGGAATGCTGTGCTCATGCAGCAGGTGATGTGGAAACTGGATCTTGAAGGATGAGTTGGACACATGAATTCCATCTGAAGACAATGAAAATACCCTAGGTAAAAAGAATAGTATTATGATGAGAAGAGAATGGGAGTGGTCCAGGGAGGCTGGAGTGAAAGACATTAGTGAGAGACAGAACTGGATAGGTAGGTTGGCATGAGACTGCACAGGACCTTCATTGGTGCCTGGCCAAGCAGTATGGATTTTACTTGGTAGACAATGACAAGCCACTGGTGAAGGTTTTATGAAGGAGTATATGATGCGATCAGATGTATACTTAGGAAACATAACTTAGTAGCAGCATTTCACTTGCTTTTTTACATCATAGCACAGATTCAAAATGATATTTTTACCATGCATTGTCATAATTTGGATGGGATCTAGAGTTCTGATGAGCTACTTAGAGGTGAAGGCCTCTGGCTACCCGAAGGGCCAAGGGGATTAAGAGGCCCACTCATTAGGAAGTTCTGGTGTAGAAAACAGTTTGATTCTCTATTATTTTCTCTTCCAATTAGGAGTCTGTTATAATATCCAGGTAAGAGGGAAGAGCCTAAATTAGGACAGTAAGAAGGAAGTGACTAATTGGAAAGAGAGGTTGAGGTATCAGTGCTGATGAGAACAGGTCCAGGCCAGGAAAAAATTGGGGGAGTTGCTCAGGAGGGAGGGACTGGCAAAAGTCTCTACAAAGGATTTCCTCCAGGCATACTTGTAGACTTTTGGACCCTAGAAATTTATACTGGCTACCCTATGTCATCTCCTTAGCATCCCCCTACTTGCCCTATGTTGGTATATATAGTCAACAGAACTTAACCACTTAGCGAATGTGAGGGGCAGTGGAGAAAATGAATTCAAGGCTCTCAGAGATCTTGAAGCGAGGTGATTAAGTTGGTGGAAAAATCGATTTGGAAGGGAGAAAATGAAGAATTCTATGTTGACATGTTGAGAGTCACCCGCAAGAAGTAATTGGTGATTTTAAGAGACTAGATGAGGTTTCCAAGGGAGAATGTTGACTTGAGAGAGTAAAGGTCCAAGGTCATACCTTAGGAACATTTATGTGGTGATAAGGGGAAAGGAGCCAATAAACATTTGGAAAGTATCATTATATTTAATTATGATGATAGACATGAACAGGAAATGTTAACCTCCTTTTATCCCCATTTTATCATTGAAAAACCCAAGGCTCAGAGAGGTTAAGGAATTTGCCCAAGGTTGTCAGCCAATGAGTAATGAAGTTGGCATAAAGCAGCGTAGTCAGAGAGAGAGAGAGAGAGAGAGAGAGAGAGAGAGAGAGAGAGAACGCACGCAGGAAAGTTAGAATAGTGCAGTGTCTCAGGGCAATAACAGAAAGGGGTTTAAAGAGATGTTGACAACAATATCAAGTACTACAGAAAGTTTGAAGAGCATAAAACAGACTGCCAATGGTATGGAGTATAGAACACATAGATATATAAGTATTTTCTAAAATGTAAAAATGTCTAAAATTCATGCATCTCTACTCAGATAAATGCCCAATGCATCTGTTCAATTTAATTCTACTTAAAATAGTAAGATGAGTAAAATACCTGATTTCAAGGAATTTATTTTAAGAGGAAAATAAGACAAACATGCATAATGTTAATAAAAGTAGAGTGAGATAAAGACCTGAGGGTTTCCTTCTCTTTCTTTTCAAAGCATCATCTCAATACCTCTAATACTGTGGTCCCCAAATTTCAGTATGACTAAAAGCAATCTCTGCTTGCTCTCAGAGATTCTGATTTAGTTAGTACAGAGTAGAGTCCAGGAATTTGCATTTTAGCAACACGAGGTAGTATTTCTATTGCAAATAGCCTTCAGACCAGACTTAGAGAAACAATGTGGAAGCAAAACACTTATTTTATTTATTTTTTTTGTGGTACCGGCGATTGAACCCAGGGGTGTTCTACCTCGGAGCTACACCCCTAGCCCTATTTTTTATACTTTATTTTGAAACCTGGGTCTCACGAAGTTGCGGAGGCCTCACTAAGTAGCTGAGGCTGGCCGTGAACCCGGATCCTCTGGTCTCCGCCTCCCAAGTACTGGGATTACAAGTGTGCGCCACCATGCCTGGCCTGCAAAACACTTATTATCAACGATCTGTTTGTTTACTAGGCAGTAAATTCCTTTTTAAATTTTTTTTTTGTGGTATTGGGGGATTGAACCCAGGGGCATTCTACCTCTGAGCTATACTCCCAGCCCTATTTTATTTTTTACTTTGAAACAGGGTCTCACTAAGTTGCTGAGGGCCTCTCTAAATTGTTGAGGCTGGCCTGGAACCTATGATTCTCCTGTCTCAGCCTCCCAAGTATGGGGTTACAGGCATACATCACCATGCCCAACTTGGGAGTTCCTTTATGTCAGGGTTCTAGTGCTTTTTATCCCTCAGCAGTGCCTGCAGAATGAATAAAATAATTAGAAGAAAGAAGATACATAGTATATCTTGTTTGATCATTAAAAGCTATGTAAATAATAACTAACTTTTTTTTTAGTATTTATTGTGTTCTAAAAGCTTTACATAAACTTTAGTTATGAGTTTATGACTAACTCAAAAACTTACTGAGCTTTACAGCCTCAGTGTGATAAGAATTATTATTTCCCCACCTTAGAAACGAGAAAACAATATAGAGAGACTGGGAGTCTTATTCGGGAAATGACCAAGATTTGAACCCAATCTGAGGCCAGGCAGAGCCTGAACCTACACTCTTAAATATTACACTGTTCTGCCTTTTAAAGAAAGTAATATTTGAGATAGATCTTTTGCAATAGAATTTTCTTAGGAAGAGGTTTTGGGAAGGGCATTCAGGATGAAAGTGAGTTTTATTTGAGAAATCAGGAAATAGTTGGGCTTGACTGAATTGCTGCATATAGGAAAAGTAAAAGGTCTCATGTGTTCCAAATTGAATATTTGAAAGATGTGGCTCTCTATTTCTGGGCTCCACGATTCAGGAGTGGAGCTTTATGCGTACGCTCTCTCTCCACATCCCACTGCCATGCCCTGAGCTCCAGACCCTGGCCTCACATGGACTGAACCCCAGAATTTCCAAGGAAACCATGAGCAAATAAATCTTCCTTCCTCTAAGTTTTATGGTCAGGTTTTTAAGGTTATAGCAGTGAGATTGCTGACTAAGAAATTAGTACCGGAGAAGTGTTGTCACTGCTATACTAACTATGATCATGTGTTTTGTGTCTGTAACTGGTTTGTGAGTGGAAACTGGAAGGGCCAGAATGTGGCTAGAAAGGTGGGTAGTAAAGACTGTGCTCAGGAGATTTTGGAGGGTAAAGAGGACTCTATAGGAAAATGGAGGAGAGGACACGTGTTACATTCTGGAAAAAAATTTATTAGCATTTTGCCTGTGTCCTGAAACTTTGTGTGAGGCTGAATTTAAAGATGATGGACTGATTGATTAAACTGGCAGAGGAAATCTCAAAACAGCAAAATATCCAAATTGCATTATGGATATTTGTACAGCAAATTTCGGGAATGGAAAGCAAAGCATAGACTTTATAGACTTGCAGTTTGGCCAGAAAGGCATGTGTAAAGCTGGGGCCCGGAGAGATGGTGTCATGAAAGAAAGTAAGATGGTTGAAGGGAGGTCAAATGTTTTCCATAGGAACAAAGAAAGGAATGTGATCAGAGCAGTTCAAGCCCAAGTGTGGAACCAAGGAAAAGAGGGCCTAGTGGTGGCAGCCAGGATTGAGACAGGCCCGGGGCAGTGATTGAAAAGGGCGTGACTACCTTTCCTGCTGGTGGTTGATTTGGGTGCTCATGTAATGCTGGCTTTGCCAGGAAAAAGGGGTGATGGAAGCTTCTCCCCAGATTTCAAAGGAAGACCTGGGAAGCCAAGGAACATGTGGCAGGATTGGAATCCCTGCACGCAGGACCAAATGGGGCAATTTGTGAAGCTGTGAAGGTGAAGCCAAGGTTTCAAGAAAAACCCGATAGTTTAGAAATACCAGAAAAGTGGAACAACTGCGAGGAAAGGCTGCAAGCTGCCAGCCACAGAGCCAGGCTGGAAGAGCACTCAACCAGGCCACAGGGGTGGGGCTGCCAAGGCCCACTGGAGATCACATCTTACCACCATGTTCCCCAGATGCCAGAAATGGAGCTACAGGATTAAATGCTCGCCCTGCTGGATTTCTATACTGTTTTGGTCCCATTCCTTATTTTTATGGTCCTGTTTCTCCCTTTCAGAATGCAAATATTTACTCTGTGTCATTGTACATTGGATGCATGTAACTTGCTTTTTGATTTTTATTTTCTCTTACAGCAGCTCACAGCCAAGAGTTTCCTTTGAGTCTCAGAGGAGACTTTGGACTTTTGAGTGATGCTGGAACTGTTCTGACTATGGGAACTCTTGGAGATGGACTAAATGCATTTTGCATTGTGAAGTGACCATGAGGTCTAGGGACCAGGGACAGACTGTAATGGTTTGGATTTAGAATGTTCACCTAGCCCTCATGGTAATAGTGTAGCAATGTTGGAAGCAGAACTTGGTTGTAATCTTAGCAGTGAATAAATTCATTGTAATGGGTTTATCTGAGGGGTGGCCTGGGGTGGTAGGGCATGGCTGGAGAAGGTGGTCCCTGCGGGTGTGACCTTGGGGATTATATATGGTCTCTGATCCCCTTGCTTGCTCTTCTGCTTCCGGCCTCCATGATGTGAGAGTGGAGCTTTGCGCTCTCTTTCTCCACTTCCCGCTGCCATGCCCTGAGCTCTAGACCCTGGCCTCATATGGACTGAACCCAGAATTTCCAAGGAAACAATGAGCAAATAAATCTTTTCCTCTAAGTTGTATGGTCAGATTTAAAAATTTTTAAGATCATAGCATTGAGAATGCTAAGACAATTACCATTAGATTACACCCTTTTAACCAATCACATTTCTACAGGGCTGCTCATTCTTCATGAAACAAGGATTCTGTGTCACGTAAAATTTTTTTTTTTTGCGGTACCAGGGATTGAACCCAGGGGCCTTCTACCTCCGCGCTACACCCCCAGCCCTCTTTTTTATACTTTTATTTTGAAACCGGGTCTCACGAAGTTGTGGAGGGCCTCAGTAAGTAGAGAGAGAGAGAGAGAGAGAGAGAGAGCTGAGGCTGGCTGCAAACCCGGATCCTCCGGTCTCCGCCTCCCAAAGTACTGGGATTACAAGCGTGTGCCACCACGCCCGGCCCATGTAAAATTTTTGATTGAATAAATTTGGTATACTTAAAAAAGATATGAAAGAAATTGATCATAGATGCAATGAATGCAAATCTCATTTCTTCAGGGGAATAGTATCCACGCATATGTGTTAGTTCATTTTTCTAGTCTAGACTTCTATATCACTGTCAAATTTTCATGAAATAAATGATTGTATTTTATAGTACCTAATTAATTATATATTTTCCCACTCTTCTTCATTAAGCAATACTGCTTTGTAAATACTCAGTAAGTAGGAAATAATAGGGCCAGTATTTGTCTTCTGATTATATGAGTTTTAGTTCTTGTGGTTTTGAGACTTAAGGTAATTTCATAATAAGGATCACTAATAATTTAATTTATGATACCATTCTCTTAAAATATGCCATGTACTTTCATGTATATGCCATTAAAATAGAAAACATTAAATTTAATATCCTAGCAAATTCACAGAAATCACTATGAAATCTTTGGGATCACATTCTAGTGTAACTAAAGTAAGGGTCAGTGTAATTTTGATAGTATCTACTGGTGGTCATTTTTTTATTGTAACGCTGAAGCTGCTATTAGCACATCTAGGGGTAGCATATAAAGTTATTCCTATAAAAAGACAAGCATTGTTCAATTATGAAAAATGAAAATACTAGCTGGGTGTGGTGGTCCACACTTGTAATCCTAGTACTTGGGAGGCTGAGACAGGAGGATTGCAGGTTTGAGGACAGTCTCAGCAACTTTGTTGGTCCCTCCACAACTTAGTGAGACCCTGTTTCAAAATTTAAAAAAAATAAAAATAAAATAGGACTGGGGTGTAGCTCAGAGGCAGAATGCCCCTGGTTTCAATCCCCAGTAACACACACACACACACACACACACACACACACACACACACACACACGAGAAAGGGAGAGAGAGAGAGAGAAGAAAATACAGGTAATTAAAGTCCTGAGTTACTTCTTAGGAAGATTAATACTGTAAGAAATATAAGAAGGATTGTTGTGGTTTAAAAGTGGAGAACCAAAATGTTGGTAGCCTGAGAATAAGGAAGGAGAGAGAGAGGGATTTGGAGGTTGTATTTAGTGTTGGGTTCACGTTTCCCTCAAACTGCCAGTTCATAAGATTATTGCTTGTGGGGAAATAGCATGTTTATAGAACATCTGGTAAATATTTTTATGTTTTTGGCTCCTTCTTCACAGTTCGAAGAAGTACATGGGAAGTACTCAACAGGAAGAAGCCATGTCGGGTCTGCGGCGGCATCTGCCGTGTATTGCACCGCTGCTGACCACGGTGGAGGAGACTCCTCAGATCATCTCTGCTAGAGTCCGAGGGCATATTCCAAAGTGGCTCAGTGGCTATCTACTTCGAGTTGGTCCTGGGAAATTTGAGTTTGGGAAGGATAAGTAAGTCTAGATTTTGGAGAACAATTTGGATTTCTTGTCATGGGCTGATTCTATGGAATTTGCATTAATATCTGTTTCTTCTCTGAGACCAACATTGCCATTTGATCCCATTGATTATGGATACAGAAACTGTATCCTAGCAGAGGAAAAAAGGAGACTTAATTATTTTTTAAAAGTCTTGCTTTTTCTGCTCTGCAGAAAAAACTTGAACCCCTCTGCGGGTTTATGCCAAAAGAGGAGTAGTGGCAGGAGCTGTGTGACTGCAGAGCTGTTTCACCACAAGTTCCTGAAGGAGGACAGTGACTTCGCCTCCTGCCACTGTTGCTCTCACCGTGTACTCCCAGACACAGTGGCCTCTTGCAGTTAGTTCCTCATACCAGACTCATTTATTTTTGCTCAGTGTCTTGGCATTAACTCCCTTACCTGTCTTCCTAGGTCTGATTCTTGCCATTCAGATATCAACTCAAATCTCTCATCCTTTGGACCTTCCCCAATCTAGGAGCTGGGCGTGGCAGTGCATGCCTGTAATCTCAGTACTTGGGAGGCTGAGGTAGGAGGATCAGGTTCTTGTCCAGTCTCAGCAACTTAGCGAGACCCTGTTTCAAAATAAAATATAAAATAGGTCTGGGGGTGTAGCTCAGAGGTGGAACACTCTTGGGTTCAATCCCCAATACCACAAACAAAACAAAACAAAACAAAACAAACAAACAAAAAGCAAACACTATATTGCCAATTTAATTCTCTGCACAGCACTCTCATTGTCTAGTATTTTTGTTTGTTTATTTGCATGATAGCTGTGTTCACCCGACTAGAATATAAGATCCATGAAAATAGGGACTTTTTCTATTTCACCTGGTATCCTCAATATCTAGAACAGTAGACTGCACCTAAATAGCACTCAATAAATAGTTGTAGATAAATGAAAATCCATTAACTCTTTAGGATATGATTTCTCTGTTTGTCCAGTAAGGGATATGAGTCAATGTGAAGTAACACCTATGACCAAGAAGGAATATGCTTTGTTTTTAACATTTAAATATCAGAAAAATTTTTTCACTATAATTTTTTTTACTTGTATAAAACTTTTACAATATAGAAAAGAGAGGCAGGGGAGCTGGGCGTGGTGGTGCATGCCTCTAATCCCGGTACTTGGGAGGCTGAGACAGGAGGATCGCAGGTTCAGGGACAGCCTCAGCAAGTAGTGAGACTCATCAACCTAGCAAGACACTGTTTCCAAATAAGAAATAAAATTGGGCTGTGGGTATAGCCTGGAAGTAGAAGGTCCCTGGGTTCCACCCCTGGTACCACACACACAAAAAAAAAAAAAGAAAGAAAAGGGGGGACAAGTGTGTACCATTGACATATCCTCTATTAGCATTTTGGTGTATTTCCTGTCAGTTTTCTACTCTATTTCCATTGATTTGTTTTAAATAATTGCAGTCATATATAGATTTTTGTTGTTTTTCTGCTTTAAAAACACTTCACACTATCAGCCAAGTGCAGTTGTGCACATCTGTAATACCAGCTATTCGGAAGGCTGAGGCAGGAGGATGGCACGTTCAGGGCCAGTCTGGACAACTTAGTGAGACCCTGTCTCAAAATAAAAAATAAGCCCGGCGTGGTGATCCATACCTGTAATCCCAGTGCTTGGGGACTGAGGCAGGAGGATTGTAGGTTCAATGCCAGTGTATGTTAACTTAGTGAGACCCTGTTTCAAAATAAAAAATTAAAAAAGGGCTGGGGGTGTAGCTTAGTGGTAGACTATCCTCCTTGGTTCAATCCTCAGTACACCTCCTTCTAACACACACACACACACACACACACACACACACACACACACACACACACACAAATATAATACAATAAAATAACATAATTTAAACTAAAAGGGCTGGGATGTAGTTCACTGGTAGAGCCTTTGTGTAGCATGCATGAGGTCCTGGGTTCAATCCCCAGTACTATAAAAACAAAAACTTCACACTATCATAAGACTTTTTTTGGGGGGGTACTAGGGATTGAATCTAGGGGCATTCTACCTCTGAGATATATCCCCACCCCTTTTTTGTTTTGAAACATAGTTAAGTTTCATAAACTTGTTAAGTTGCAGAGGCTGGCCTTGTACCTGTGATTCTCTTGCCTCAGCCTCCCAAGTACTGGGAATTTCAGATATTTTAATTTGCTGAACAAATACAGCTTGTCATCTCTAAAAGATAAATGAAATATAGTGTCCCCCTCCCCCAGCTACTGCAAGAAGCTCTTAACGGTGTTACTTTAGAAGGCAGAGTGTGGGTGGAATGTGGGTGAAGAGGAAGATAGAGGGCTAGGGGAAGGTTTGGAGGTGGAGCAAAAGAAGGTGAGTGAGATACCAGAGACATTCTATTTATCTCTATTTTTACATGTTTGTATTTCACACAAGTTATAATTTTACTTTGCCATATTTCCCCCTCTGTGTGGTGAGTATGAGGCAAGGAGAAGGAGGCAAAGGGAGAGGGGGAGGAGGAGAAAAGTACTAGTCCAAACCTTAGAGAGTAACAACCATTAGCAAAAAGCTGATAGTATCTCATCTGCTGGGAAAGGAGAAGTTGTGAGCCACTTGGCCTGGGCTTGCACCACAGGCATCTCCTAAGATAAACATCTTTGTGGGAGAAGTGAATGGTGTGGGTGAGAAGTACAGAAATCTTTAGACTATAGTTTTACACTCAGTTTTGAGATTGACTCCCAAGAACTGACTTATAGGGAGGAGCTGAGACTCAGAGAAGGGCAATGTAACCCTTCACGTGCAAGTAAGAATTGCCCCACTCGATCCATTGTATAGCTCTGATTCTTCTGTTAGATGTCACTTAACAGATCCTTATGAGTGTGAGATGTAGTAGTGACAGACCAAAGGTCTTTCTTCAATTAGGGTTTTTTTCCCTTAATCAATGATTCCATTGAAGTCATGCTCAATAGTTTTTTAAGTTACATGAGACTGGGGAGAATGCTAAATAGCCTCAGCACCCTAATGTCTCCCACGTCCCCTGGAGGCCAACAGGATCCATGATGACGGTTAGCCTCTTGGTTCCGGCTGTCCCACTGCAGTGAGTATTCTCCTCCATGCCACTTCAACAAGGCTACATACCCAGGCCACACCTGGAACTTCAGGGTGTTAACCCACCCCTGAAATCTTAAACTCCGACACTCTACTCTCAAAACCTCAATTTTCATACTCTTATGTTCTCATTAAACTTACTTTTTTCTTTCTACCAGCTCATCCTCTCTTTACTGTTCTTTATCCTCTCAGCTTATCTGATCTCTTGAAATTTCTTCTTCCTGGCCTAGACCACATGGCCAGTCACTTCAAATATACTTTCCCCACCATCCTCATGCCCTTTGCTCTGCTGATGGTGACCTTTCTGGCCATTTCCAGTCCTGGAAGAACCCATTCTTGGTTCCTCTGCCAGTGGCCCAGGCTGCTGAGCCATCTGGAGCAGATCACATGACACTGCTGACTGAGGCAGCCACAGCCTCATGATTTCCAGCTTAGCAGAGCACTGGCTACTACCAGGATCTCAGTGATCATGTTCTTTCCTGCTCCCCACGAGGCCTGCTCCAGCCTCAGTTCGCTCTCTCTCCCCTTCTCTCAGCAGATCAACTGACCTTCTTCATGTGAATGAAGGACTAGAGGGGCGGGGGACAGGACCCCTTCAGCGTTCCCCCATGTAGGTCCCTACTCATCTGAGGAAGTAGCCTTCTTCCTCCTCAGAAACCTCCTGCATCACCATCTCTGTCCACTCCCTTTCCTGCCAAACAACTTGTAATTTAATTTACTTTTAGTACCCAGGGTTTAGAGTCAACACTGTCAAATCCTTGTTCCGAAGCCGGGCGTAGTAGTGCACGTTGTAATCCCAGTACTTGGGAGGCCGAGACTGGAGGATCCGGGTTCACAGCCAGCCTCAGCTACTGAGGTCCTCCGCAACTTAGTGAGACCCTGCTTCAAAATAAAGAATTAAAAAATAGGGTTGGGGGTGTAGCTTGGAGGTAGAATGCCCCTGGGTTCAATCCCCAGTACCGCCAAAAAAAAAAAAAAATCCTTGTTCTGCCACTTACCAGCCCTGTGACCACAGGGATGTTGCTCTGAAACTTGGTTTCCACATCTATAAAATGGGAATAATAGCTCCTCATAGGATCAACATGAGGGGAATACATGCACATATGCACGTGTATGCACACACATATCTATGAAAAGATGTGGCCAAGTGCTTAGCACCGTACCTAGCATGTAGCAAATGACCCATGAATAACAGTTATCATTTCATTTGCATGGTCATTATCTCATTTAAAATTCATACATAGGATACTCTCAAATATGTATCTCTCACCCTACTTCCATCTCTGTGCTCTGGGCCTGTATTTTGTCAGCTGACTTTGGAACATCTCTACCCTTTTGTTCTACAACTAATTCAGATTTTTGCTCAAAACTGAACTATTTGCTTTTCCCCAATACTTTCCACATCCTATCTCACTTAGAGCATCACCAGCCAGCTGTCATTCAGGCATGACTTTCTAGACTGCCGGCATCCTCTCATACCTTTGATTTATTTCTGGAACTTGTCCTTTTTTTTTTTTGCGGTACTGGGAATTGAACCCAGGGGCATTCTACCTCTGAGTTACACCCTTGGCCCGATTGTTTGTTCTTTGTTTTTTGAAACAGGGTCTCACTAAGTTGTGGAGGGCCTCACTAAGTAGCTGAGGCTGGCCACGAACCTGCGATCCTCCTGTCTCAGCCTCCCAAGTACTGGGATTACAAGCGTGCGCCACCATGCCTGGCTTGAATTTGTCCTTTTCTAACTGCTCCTGCTTTAGCTTAGGCGCTCATCTTCCCTCACCTGAATTATCCCATTCTCCTTGTTGGTGTCTCCCAATCTCATGTTCTTCCCTTTCGTCTCCTACTCTACTCTGTGTCCAGAGCACCTTTCTAAGATGCAGGCCCAACAGCTTCACTCCTGTTAAAACTTCATGTTTTCCTGTTGAAGGTCTGTAAGCCTTAAGTCTCTGCTCTGATAGGTCCTGTGCTGACCGGGTTCTCCATCTGCATCACCTGCCACTGGCAGCTCTGCCCCCCACTAGCTCATTAAGTGACTGTTCCTCTGAGATCCCAGCTGCCTTCACAGCCCTTCCTCCTGTCACCTCTGCCCTCATTCCCTCTCCCATTGGCAAACATCTTTAAAGAGCCAGAAAATGTCCCTTCCCCTCTTGACCCTTCTCGGGTCCCCCCATCCTCCCATCCTGTTGCTCCTCTGCTTTGGTGGCATTTTTCATTGTTTCTCCAGTGTAGCAGTAATGACTTGGTATCATTGCTATTTATGTGTCTATAAGCACTGGCCTGATTGAGGCAGATTGAGGGACTCAAGAAATGTTGGCTTGAAAAAGCCAGGCGTGGTGGCGCACACTTGTAATCCTAGTACTCGGGAGGCTGAGACAGGAGGATTCGGGTTCGCGGCCAGCCTCAGCTACTTAGTGAGGTCCTCCGCAACTTAGACCCTGTTTCAAAATAAAGAATAAAAAATAGGGCTGGGGGTGTAGCCTGGAGGTAGAATGCCCCTGGGTTCAATCCCTGGTACCGCAAAAAAAAAAAAAAATGTTGGTTTGATAAATGAATGCCTGGAATAAGGGCTCTTGTGAGATAGAATCTAACAATTTGACATTTTCTAATGATAAAAACTAACAATTTGACATGTATTAACTGAGTTTTATGAGCCCAATGATGGGAGAGATTTTTTAAACAGGAAAATGTGTTAAAAATTACTTGGGCCGGGGGTGGTGGCGCACGCTTGTAATCCCAGTACTTTGGGAGGCGGAGACCGGAGGATCCGGGTTCGTGGCCAGCCTCAGCTTGTGCACGCGCAGGCGCTCTCTCTCTCTCTCTCTCTACCTAGTGAGGCCCTCTGCAACTTCGTGAGACCCGGTTTCAAAATAAAGTATAAAAAATAGGGCTGGGGGTGTAGCACGGAGGTAGAACGCCCCTGGGTTTAATCCCCGGTACCGCAAAAAAAAAAAAATTACTTGGAGGTTTTGGTTGACAGTTCAGTGTGAATGAACAAGTAAGGTGGTGATAAACTGTCCCTTGCCCCCCCAAAAAAGAGAGAAGAATCTTGGATAAGAAGCTGAGTATGTGGTTTTACACTCAGAGTACTGTATTTGATTGAGGTTTTAAAATGATTTAGATCACAATAGTAAAAATTATTGAAATCACTTTGTTTTATTTATTTATATTTTTATTTATTGTGGTACTGGGGATTGAACCCAGGGGCATTCTACTTCCAAGATACACCCCAGCCCTATTTTTTATTCTTTATTTTGAAACAGGGTCTCACTAAGTTACAGAGGGCCTCACTAAGTAGCTGAGGCTGGCCGTGAACACAGATCCTCCGGTCTCAGCCTCCCAAGTACTGGGATTACAAGCGTGTGCCACCACGCCTAGCAAAACCACTTTGTTTTAAAAGTGTTTTGAAAAAAAATTATGGAAGTCAACAAACCACTAGATAATGTTATCAAGAAGAAAATATGGGAGAGCACAAAGGTACAAAAATGAGAAATTACAGTGGAGAAGCAACCATTGAAACAAAAAAATTATAAGAGGCTTGGTAGGTCTGTATATAAATACATTTGAAAATCTTGATAAAATAGATACTGTTCTAGGGAAAAACTGATTTCTAAAATTGATAGAAATAGAAAGTTTAAGAAGATCAGTTTTATCCAGGCATGGTGGCGCACACCTGTAATCCCAGTACTTGGGAGGCTGAGAGGATCACAGGTTTGAGGCCAGTCTCAGCAATTTAGCAAGACCCTCAGCAAGTTAATGAGACTCTGTTTCAAAATAAAAAATAAGATAGGGTTGAGGATGTAGCTCAGAGGTAGACTGCCCCTGGGTTCAATCCCCAGTACTAAAAAAAAAAGACCAGTTTTTATAGAAGAAATAGAGATTCTCACTAAAGACATATTCTAGAAGAAAAAGGAAAAAAAAGGGAAACTTCCCAATTGTTTTTATGAAGCAAGCCTCATATGATATCTATACATGCAAAAAGGAAAACTACAAGTTTTATTTATAAATATCCATGAAAAAGTACAAAATGTGTAAAACGAATATAGCAGTAATAAATATTTTATTAATGAGCAGAATCTAACAGTGTGAACATTTTGTTTGTCCATCCAACCATCAGTGGACACCTGAGTTGTTTCCACCTTTTGGCTGTTGTGAATAACATTGCTATGAACATGGGTGGACAAATCTCTCTTCTAGTCCTGCTTTCAGGAACCACTGCCTTTTAAGACAATGATGTTAGCTTTGCTTATCCATACTGAAGATGTTAAACATTCAATCTGTGAAGCATATGAAAGGAATAACCATATAATAAATTCTTTTAAAAGAGGCCACAAAACTTGTAATCCCAATACTTGGGAGGCTGGGACAGGAGGATTGCAGGGTGGAGGACAGCCTCAGCAAATAGACTCTCATTAACCTAGAGAGACCATGTTTCAAAACAGAAATTAAAAATAGGGCTGGGGGTGTAACTCGGAGGTAGAATGCCTCTGGGTTCAATCTCCAGTGCCACACACACAAAAAAAAATCACAAACTTTTCTTCACAGTTTTTCAATATCTTGTCATATAAGTAGATAATTTCTAGCATAATCATAAGGACAAAAATGGTTATGCAGGAAGGACAGTCATGTTTTTGTTACTTTAGTATAATTTTGATAAGTTTGGAAAAATTAAAGTAAATGGAAAATTTAATACATGTTAGATATAAAGATAAGAATTTCTAAGAGCTTAGGAACTTGTTCTAATTTGAAAAGTACCAAGCATTCTGTATCCTCTCATGCTATTCTCTTAGCCATGGGGTAAAAATCAGAATTATTTTAGGATTCACCACTGCAGGGTTTTTCTTGAGCCCTTTGGAATGTGAGCTTTTTAATAAGGATAAGCGTCAGGAGAAGGTAGGTTGTTCTTTCCTATTAGACCGCAGGATATTAAAAATGCTATCTTTCCTGAATTCTGAGCTCTCTGACTAATCAGGTGGTGCTGGGAATCTATGCCATTTTCTTATCTCTATGTGTGAAATGCAGAATTATCACTCTATGTCTCATTTTGACCCCATGCTTTTATTACTGATACATGCTTTTCTATTATTCTATTCTGTTTGCAGGTACAGTCACTGGTTTGATGGAATGGCTTTGCTTCACCAGTTCAGGATGGAGAAGGGCACAGTGACATACAGGAGCAAGTTTCTACAGAGTGATACTTACAAGGCCAACAGTGTTCAAAATCGAATTGTGATCTCAGAGTTTGGCACAATGGCTCTTCCTGATCCATGCAAGAATATTTTTGAACGTTTCATGTCCAAGTTCAAGCTTCCTGGTAAGCACCCTTTCATGTGCCCCAAATTTGCAGGTGGTAATGATCATTAATTAAATTATTACAATGTATGACAATATATACAAATATAAATATTAAAAATATATTTTTTGGTATGAAAGGATGTTGAAATTGCTTTCCCACTGTGAGAATGTGCTTAGGGTGGGTTTAGGGTTGATCTCAGTAAGCTCTGGTGCTAAAATAATGCTGATGGTTGGTTTCAGCCATGACCGACAACACCAATGTCAACTATGTGCAGTACAAGGGCGATTACTACATTAGCACTGAGACCAATTTTATGAATAAAGTGGATGTTGAAACTCTGGAAAAAACAGAAAAGGTAATGTTGAGGCTAAAAAACATATGAAATGAATCCTAAAATTTATTTCTATTTAAAATACTTTTTAGAGTAGTAGTAGAGACTAAAAAGCATATAAAATAGATCCTAAAATTTCTTTCTATTCAAAATACTTTTTAGAGTAGTTGTATGTGAAGTAGAAACTGGAGACTTCACCACACAAAAACAAAGTTATCCATTGATTCTGGTCACATCCATCTTCTGTCCTGATTAGAATGACTGTGGGGTTGGTTTTCCTTAAAGATAATCCTAAACTCCTTCCTTAGTCTTAGTATCTGAAGGTAAGGATAAAGAAGAAAAGAATAATTCTGATCTACTTTGATAGGCTCATGTTCTTCCTAGCAACAATTAGTATTGGACTGAAGGTAGTCTAGGTCCATATTGCCTTAACTCAGTAATGAAAAATAAAATTTAAGCCGGGCGTGCTGGCGCACGCTTGTAATCCCAGTACTTTGGGAGGCAGAGGCCGGAGGATCCAGGTTCGCGGAGGATCCAGCCTCAGCTCTCTCTCTCTCTCCCTGTCTCTCTCTCTCTCTCCTTAGTGAGGCCCTCCGCAACTTCGTGAGACCCGGTTTCAAAATAAAAGTATAAAAAAAAGATAGGGCCGGGGGTGTAGCGCGGAGGTAGAACGCCCCTGCGTTCCATCCCCAGTACCGCAAAAAAAAAAAAAAAGAAAAAGAAAATTTAAGACCAGAATTTTAATTTTTACACTTTTTTTCAAAATTTCTTGTCATCTCAAACAAATCTATGCAGGGTTTGCTATTGTCATTGGTGATGGACTTTTGTTCTTTAGTCTCAATTTCTTTTTCTTTAGTAGGAAAAATAATTTTGATTTCTCAGAGCTAAAAAATTAGTTATAAATTAGTTATACTGTAATTTGCATATCTTATTTAAAAAATATTTTACATATCCTTGCTACTTATACATGTCAATAGAAGTCTGCACAAGCAACATTTAAAAATCCCTAAGCTGGGCACAGTGGCGCATGCATGTAATCTCAGTACTTAGGAGTCTGAGACGGGGGATTGCAGGTTCGAGGCCAGCCTCAGCAACTTCATGAGACCCTGTTTGAAAATTAAAAAATATAAAGGGCTGTGGATGTAGCTCAGTGGTAGAGTGACTCTGAGTTCAATCCCTAGTACCACAAAATAAAAATCTCTAATGATCTTCAATTTGCAGGTAGACTGGAGCAAATTCATTGCTGTGAATGGAGCAACTGCACATCCTCATTATGACCCAGATGGAACAGCGTACAATATGGGGAACTCCTATGGACCACAAGGTAAAGTTGGGATGGAGGTCTTTTTAGAAATAATTGGGAGTTAAGTCTCCCAGGGTTCAGATATGGTTAAGATGTAAACACACAAAACATTTTTTAAATAGTTACTAAGTATTGGTGTTAAGCATTTTCTCATTTAATCCTTAAAGTAACTTTCTGAGGAAGGTGCTATTATTACCTCCATTTTATAGATGGGGACAGTGAACTTTGTTGATATTTAAGTCACTTGTGTAGTTAGGTAAGTTCCATGTCTCTGAGACCAGACCTGACACCAACCCAGACTCACACCCAGAGGTTTGCTATTAGTTAGATGGTCTAGACTTAGGCCATCTCATTAGTTACTTGTCACTGGGTACAGATGACTGCATTGCTTGTTTTGAATACCCAGTTTCTGCCTAATCAGCATTTCTTCCTCTACTTGTTAAGGGTCTTACCACCTATCTCAGGGCATGCAAATTCATGTTCCTATATCCGAGTGCACATGTTTTTCTCCATTTGAAAAGGAGAGTGTTAGTATACATATTAGACATTTCTGACTCTATCTTACTTATCAACCAACCTACCACTTACAACCTATGAAACCTTTGTTTAGGTTAATGCTATACCTGTAGTGAGTAATTGGCTTTGGGGTTGCTCCTCTATATTTCCCCATATTTACACATGTGAACATATATGAAGATGAGTACTGCAGTTTTATTTTTTACTGGTACATGTACAGATACGATACCATGGACACACCAGCACCCAGCTTTCTCTCCTCTTCTTTAATCTTAGGTAGAGATGGATTCTTCAAAATTCTTACAAGAAACAGCAAACATCCTTCTAGGTAAAATGTTTCAGCAAATGGAACTACTGACTTATCTATTATTTTGTCCATCCATCTTTTTTGGTCATTAGAAAATATACTTCTTAGCCAGGTGTGGTGGCACATGCCTGTAATTCCAATTACTTGGGAGGCTGAGCTAGGAGGATTGCAGGTTCAAGACCAGCCTCAGCAAGTTAGCGAGACTCTTAGCAACCTAGTGAGACCCCATTCCAAAAATAAAAAAATAAAAAGGAGCTGGGCTCGGTGGCCACACCTATAATCTCAGTACTTGGGAGGCTGAGACAGGAGGATCGCAGGTTCGTGGCCAGCCTTAGCAACTTAGTGAGACCCTGTTTCAAAATCAAAACAAAAAGGGCTGGGGAGGTACAATGCCTCTGGGTTCTATCCCCAGTACCATAAGAAACAAAAAACAAAAAGGGCTGGGGTATAGTTTGTAGGTAGAATGCCTCTAGGTTCAATCCCCAGTATCAAAACTAACACTCTCTCTCTTTCTCTCCCCACACTTCTTTACTAACTGTATTAACCAAGTAGATCACTTTGAAACTCATTCATAATATGAGAAATACTACTGAACCTTTCTGGGTTACATATTTTAAAATAAATAGTGACTAGATCAGTGATCCTCAGCCTTTAATGTGTCAAGAATCCCTAAGAAGAGAAGGTTCAGGGGAAAAGATCAGGAGTTTGGTTTTGGACAAGTTAATTAGACTATTAGACATCCTGGTCAAAACACAGAGGAAGCTTGCTAGGGATTCTGGTTCAGGAGAACTGAAAAGGGGCCCAGGATCTGCATTTTGTGTGTGCGTGTGGTACTGGGGTTTGAACTCAGAGGTGTTCTACCTCTGAGCTATATCCCCAGCCATACATTTTTTTGTAAAATATTATATTTTATTATTTTTATATACTTTTATTGATGCATTGTAGTCTCACGTCATAATGTAGTTCAGAGTGATAGGGACATACATGCATACAGCACTTGGTGGGCTTCCCCCTCCTGGCTCCCTCCCCACTTCCTCCCCTTCCCCATACATGATATTGGCACTGGTAATTTCACATGAGGACATAACCTCAATGGGAGTGTTTCCTTCACTGATTCTCTGCCCCCCTCCTCCTTGAGACCCTCTCCATCGCTCCATTGGATCTCCCTAAATTGCTGAGGCTGGCCACCAATCATAACAGGCTGTATCTGTTACTTTGTCTTAATTTGCTATTTATACAAATTCCTGGAGAGCCTGCCAGAGGAGACTTACAGTGCCAGGCAGCTCATATCTCTCGGGGAATTCCTCTGCTGGGATTTCCTGGGTGTCTGCCTTGCCTAATGCCTTCAAGACTTGCAGTTAGAACAGTTCAGTGACTTCAGTGAATTCAGTGAATTGAGTAATCATCACTTAATCCATTTGCAGAGACAGGAAATTCTTTATTTTGTAACTCCCAACTAACACTGAAGCTACTTCTTTTTTCTCACTTGATTACTTGGTTCAGTGAGAATTTTTTGAACTGGAACTCAATGTACATGGAGCTGAGGGGATCTCAACTACCTAGGATACATTTGGGGGAAATTTAGTGAGTCTCATTGTTATAAAATAAAATGTTTGCTATCAATTTCTACCTTTAGGAAGTAAAAAGCTTTTAATTGTTTTGACTTTTCCAAATATTTTTTAAAAGTCTTTTTAAAGTTAAAAATCTTTTAAATATTAATTGCTCCAAGTAGTTTTTAATATTTAAAATATGTTCTTCATACTAATCAGTTAGAGACAGTCAGTGCTCTGGGAACCATAGTACTTGTCTGTTACTTCTTGTATCACTGTAAAAAGCATGATTTATAAATAAATATGTAATGTGTTCTCAAAATATGTTCATATCTCCAACCTGGACCTCCCCAGTAACTCATATCTAGCTGCTTACTCATTTTTTTTTTTTTACCAGCATGGCTAACAGGCATTACCAAAACCAAACTCCTGATCTCCCCGTCCCCTACCAGAACCTTCCCTTTTTAAATGAGTCTTCCCCATCTCAGTTAATGGCAACTCTGTCCTTCAGTCACTCATGACAATAACTTTGGAATCATCATTCACACTTCTCTCTCACATCTGCATTTGATTGATCAAAAAGTAATTTCAGCAATGCCTTTAAAATGTCTCTGAAGTCCAACCACCTCCTCCGCACCACCTCTCTACTTCAAGCCACCACCCTCTCTAAATGATCGCAGTAGCCTTTTAATTAGTTTCCTTGTTTCTACTGCCCACTTTACTCTATTCTCTGCATTTTACTGTATTCTCAACATTTCAGAGTTGTCCTTTTAAATCACCCCTACCTCTCTGTCCTCATGTCTTAGACTCTCTTCCTTTTTTTTTCTACCTCCGAGCTATGCCCCCAACCCTATTTTTTATTCTTTATTTTGAAACAAGGTCTAAGTTGTGGAGGGCCTCACTAAGTAGCTGAGGCTGGCTGCAAACCCAGATCCTCCTGTCTCAGCCTCCCAAGTACTGGGATTACAAGCTTGCGCCACCACACCCGGCTTCTCTTCCTTTTTTCTTATGATAAGGCAACACTGACTTCCTTGCTGTTATTTGAACATTTCAACTTGCTCCTGGCTGAAACCTTTGCATTTGTTCTTCCCTCTGCCTGGAATACATTTCTCTCAGATATCCTCAAGGCTGTCTTCTTCACCTCTTTTTTTTGCGGTACCGGGGATTGAACGCAGGGGCGTTCTACCTCCACGCTACACCCCCGGTCCTATTTTTTATACTTTATTTTCAGACCGGGTCTCACGAAGTTGCGGAGGGCCTCACTAAGTAAAGAGAGAGAGAGAGAGAGAGAGAGAGAGACAGGGAGAGAGAGAGAGAGAGAGAGAGAGACACAGGGAGAGAGAGAGAGAGAGAGAGAGAGCGAGAGCGAGCTGAGGCTGGCCGCGAACCCAGATCCTCCAGTCTCCGCCTCCCAAAGTACTGGGATTACAAGCGTGCGCCACCACGCCCAGCTTCTTCTTCACCTCTTTCAGGACTTTAATTAAATATCACCTACTTACCGAAGCCTTCCCAGACCACCATATTTATAACTGACAACAGTAGCCTCTACTCTTACACATTCTCTACAGATTCCCATTCTCTTGCTTATTTTTCATTATACTTATCACCATCTGATGCATTGTATTTTTACTTAATGTGATTTATTAGAATGTGAGGTTTATTTTATTTATTTATTTACTATGGTACTGGAGATTGAACCCAGGGGCATTCTACCTCTGAGCTATACCCCCAGCCCTATTTTATTTTTTTCTTTTAAAACAGAGTCTCTCTAGGTTGCTGAGAGTCTTGCTGAGTTGCTGAGGCTGTCCTTGAACCTGCAATTCTCCTGTCTCAGACTCCCAAGTACTGGGATTACAAGTACGTGCCACCACACCTGGCTTGAGATTTATGTAATAAGAAATTTTTGTCTATAGCCGGGCATGGTGGTACACGCTTGTAATCCCAGTACTTGGGAGGCTGAGGCCAGAGGATTTGGGTTCATGGCCAGCCTCAGCTACTTAGTGAGGCCCTCTGCAACTTAGACCCTGTTTCAAAATAAAGAATAAAAAATAGGGTTGGGGGTGTAGCATGGATGTAGAATGTTCCTGGGATCAATCCCCGCTACCACCAAAAAAAAAAAAAAGAAATTTTTGTCTATTTTATATACCACCATATACAAGTAACTAGAATACAATGCTTATAATACTTAGGACAGTGCCCTTAAGAAGTGGTTGCAGAATAAATGAATCAAAGCTGGGCGTGGTGGCACACACTCGTAATCCCAGTACTTGGGAAGCTGAGACTGGAGGATCCGGGTTCATGGCCAGCCTCAGCTACTTAGTGAGTGAGGCCCTCCGCAACTTAGTGAGACCCTGTTTCAAAATAAAGAATAAAAAATAGGGCTGGGGGTGTAGCCAGGAGGTAGAATGCCCCTGGGTTCAATCCCTGGTACCACACACACACACACAAAGAATAAATGAATCAAGAACTACATGGTTATCTTGTTCCAAAAGAAGATTGGAGATTGTACAAATCCATATTGCCCAAGTTTGTCATGACTCACACCAGCAATTCTGATACCACAAAGATAATCTATAATCACCTAAATGTTTATTCATTGAGTGGTTTAACAAATATATGTTGTTAGCTAATCCATCAATAGCTATGTATAATGTGCCTACTAAATACCAAGTCCTTGGCAGGGGCAAGGGTTAACTTTTATTCTGAAAAGTATGTAAAACAGGGAAGACAGGACTTTCTATTTTCCAGGTTCCTGCTATAATGTTATTCGGGTTCCTCCAGAGAAGGCAGACCTTGGGGAGACAATCCATGGAGCCCAGGTGATATGTTCTATTGCTTCTTCAGAGACAATGAAACCTTCTTACTACCATAGCTTTGGTGAGTCCAGAGATAAGGCAAATTGCACTGAGTCCTACTTTAATGTTACTGTATCAGAGGGATTAGTTTTGGCAAATGTTCTGTTAACTGTTTGCCAGAGTATGGTGATAATGAGACCAGGGTTGCATTTTAATGCCAGTTGAGTTTATGCTATTTAGTCACGTACTCCTTACACTAGCCATCTAACTGTGTGAAGAGGTACAGTTCCTTTAGTACAAGCAATTCCTAAAAAATTAAGTGATCAATTAAAAATTTGGGGCAACTTTAAAGCCCCAAAATAGTCATCATATATGAAAAGGTCTAGTCTTTATATATATTTTTGAAATTTATATTCTATATAGATTGTTCCAGCTTTTACTCAGAATATTTATTTTCTATGTCCTAAATTGTTATAGCCAAACCATTCCTAGGTTCTTACCCCAAGTATAAATAGGGAAAGGACTAAGGAATAAATGTATAGATCATAAATGATACTTTAATATTATATTTCTTTACTTTGTTCCTGAACCAAAATGATTTTAAAAAAAGATAAAAAGCAAGCTGAGGACATTCAACCCAAGCTATTCTAAGCAGTTCCCTTTTTTATGCGGGAACAGGAAATATGTATAGCAAAGCTGGGAAACAGTGAAAAAGTATTTCTGGCTGACATTATTTTAGGTCAGCAGTAATATGTCCCGACTTTTGGACAGGTGCCATAATTGTCACATTTCAGACCACTCTAGTTTGCTAAATAACATTTTGTTGTTTGCTGAAGGAATGTTGTTTGTATTTTAGGAATGACAAGGAACTATATAATCTTCATTGAACAGCCTCTAAAGATGAAGTTGTGGAAAATTATCACTTCTAAAATTCGAGGAAAAGCCTTTTCAGATGGGATAAGCTGGGAACCCCAGCATAATACACGGTTTTATGTAGTGGATAAACACACTGGACAGGTGGAGTATTTTGAGCATGTGTATCATGAAAATGGTTGCACCCAAATGTGAATTACCATGTGGTTGATTTTCACCTTCACTGGGCATTATTTTTAAGATACTCTTTTGTTAGCCGTGGTGGAACACACTTGTAATCCCAGTACTTGGGAGACTGAGACCAGAGGATTCGGGTTCGCGGCCAGCCTCGTCTACTTAGTGAGGACCTCAGCAACTTAGTGAGACCCTTTTTCAAAACAAAGAATAAAAAAAATAGGGCTGGGGGTGTAGCTCGGAGGTGGAAGCCCCTGGGTTCAATCTCCAGTACCCCCAAAAAAGATATGCTTTTGTTGGTTGGGTTGGTTATTATTACAGTAGATTTTTATACTAGAAAATTACAGGAAATATTTTTATTCCTTTAGTTATCTGATTCAACTAAAATGGCATGTAGGCAACTCTCTTATAGTTTTTTCCATATCATAATAGTTGCAAAAGAAGGTGGTATTGTTCATGCACA
>PVJS01026989.1:0-26584 GCA_004027185.1 Glis glis | reverse complement strand
AAAAAAAAAAAAAAAAAAAACTCTAGTGAAAAAGAATTGATCAGAGGTTGACAGGTTTTGGGGCTGGGAAAGTGTGACTACAAAGGATGAGTAGACAGTGTTTTCTTGGGTGATGAAAATGTTCTATATTCTGACTGTGGTGGTAGTTAAATCTAAAGATGTACTAAAATTCATAGAACTTTGTGAATCGTTCCAAGAAAAAAAAAGTTTTGCCAAATTAACAACAAGAACAAAAAGAAGCAGAATGCAGAAGGCCTTAAAAGAGTGGACACAGCCGGGCGTGGTGGCACACATTTGTAATCCCAGTATTTGGGAGGCTGAGACAGGAGGATCCAGGTTTGCGGCCAGCCTCAGCTACTCAGGGAGGCCCTCCACAATTTAGTGAGACCCTGTTTCAAAATAAAGAATAAAAACTAGGGCTTGGGGTGTAGCTCGGAGATAGAATGCCCCTGGGTTCAATCCCCAGTACCACAAAAAAAATAAATAAATAAAAGTGTGGACACAGCTGGCTAACTATAAAACTGTTCTTGTTTTTCACATGAAGGAAGACACGAAACAAGTATAGTTGTAGAAAATCTGTTCCCTCTTAATGACTTTTAAAATCTAGACTTTTTTTTTTGGTACTGGGAATTGAACCCAGGGGCATTCTACCTCCGAGCTACACCCTCAGCCCAGCCCTATTTTTTATTCTTTATTTTGAAACAGGGTCTCACTAAGTTTCGGAGGGCCTCACTAAGTTGCTGAGGCTGGCTGCGAACCTTCAATCCTCCAGTCTCAGCCTCCCAAGTACTGGAATTACAAACGTGCACCACCACGCCTGGCTAAAATCTAGACTTTTATATCTCAGATATACCAGTTTATCTCAAATGACCAGTTTTTAGTGACAGACCAAATTGTACATCATAATGCCTTTGTGTTCCTAAAGCAGCAAGACCAGGTGACTATAATTTGTGTGCGTGTGTGTGTGTTGCTGGGAATTGAATCTAGAGACATTCTGCCTTTAACCTACATCCCTAGCCCTTTTAAATTTTTCTTTTGAAACAGGGTCTCACTAAATTGCTGAAGATCTCCTAAATTGCTGAGGCTGGCCTTGAACCTGTGGATCCTCTTGTCTCAGCCTCCCAAGTACTGGGATTACAGGTGTGCACCACCATGCCTGGCTAATTTTAAAATTTCTAATGTGCTTTAAAAAATATGTTATATATTTCCCAAATATATTCATTACATCTCAATCCTCTACTACCAGCACCACACATACACATGCACAGAAGTTTTTTCCTAGTGCAAACTGTACCTCTCTAGGTGAACACAGTGGGGGTGAGAAGCAGGTTTTATACAGCTGATGTGATCACTCACTGTGCAGACAAGCTTAGAAAATGCTACACAATCTGCCAATTAATTAAAGCATTAATCTAAGGAGCAGCCGGGGCCCAGGGAATGTTTACCCAGAGAAGAGGGAGTTGTGGCAGGAATTGAGTAGAAACCTCCCTGCATTTGCATGAAAATAAAGGTGTTCAGGAAACGCTGCTTCCTTTTGTCCCTAAATATGTGACTGCCTAGATCACATCCCTACATGTTTTGGGCCTCTTTGGGAAGACTTACAGGGAAGTGACTCTGAAGATGAAAACAAAGCAGTCTAGAAAAATAAATGAAACACTGGGCAGAGTAGAGTAGGGAGCTAGTCCAGTGTAGTATGGGTTCTTCCACCTGGAACAAAGTCTTCCAAATTCAGGAGTCTCTGCTGGTAATTAGATGGGATAGGTGTAGTGGTTTTACACGTTTTAGAGCCATATAGACCGCGCCCAAATCCCAGCTCTGCTTATTAGTTGTGTGATTTGAAGCTCATCATATCTGAGCTTTATTTTCTCATCTGTAAAATAAAAATTATGATATCCCTTCCTCGCAGGGCAGTTAGCTCTTGCTTACTATAGGCAGGAAGGAGACTGAGAGTAGTAAGAACCTTCCAAGATGACAGACTGACCAAGGGACCGCTCAGCCTTTTGTTCATCATAGGCTTGTTTTTCAACAAGGGACTATAACCAAGGTCTCCCCTCACCCTCCTAGATTGTGCTGCACTTGTTCTCTAAGCAAAGTGATCTTGACCATAACAGTAAAGGACATAAAGACTGGAGCCCTCCCTGGGATTTTTTAGCCATGTTAGCTTACCCCAGATGAAGTTTACCTATGTATCACTGGGGGAAGGTGGTGAAATGAACATGGAAAGTTGATTTGCAATATTTAATGATATTAAAGATATTTAAAAAATATGTAGCCGGGTGTGGTGGCGCATGCTTGTAATCCCAGTATTTGGGAGGCTGAGACCGGAGGATCCAGGTTCGCTGCCAGCCTCAGCTACTTAGTGAGGCCCTCTGCAACTTAGTGAGACCCTGTTTCAAAATAAAGAATAAAAAATAGGGATGGGGTATAGCTTGGAAGTAGAATGCCCCTGGATTCCATCCCCAGTACCACAAAAAACAAAAAAAAAACTATGTATGAGCTGGGTGTGGTGGTGCATGCTTGTAATCCCAATACTTGGGAGGCTGAGACAGGAGGATCCATGTTCGTGGCCAGCCTAAGCCTACTTAGAGAAGCCTTCTGCAACCCTGTTTCAAAATAAAGAATAAAAAATAGGGCTGGGGGTATAGCTCGGAGGTAAAATGCCCCTGGGTTCAATCCCCAGTACCGCAAAAAAAAAAAAAAAAACACTATGTATGTATGTATTTATTGTGATACTGGGGATTGAACCCTGGGGCATTCTACCTTTGAGATACCTCCCCAGACCTGTGTGGTGTGTGTGTGTGTGTGTGTGTGTGTGTGTTTACAGGGTCCCTCTAGGTTGCTGAGAGTCTCTTTAGGTTGCTGAGGCTGTCCTTGAACCTGTGATCCTCCTGTCTCAGCCTCCCAAGGACTGGGATTACAGGCATGGACCACCATGCCCAGTTTATTACAAGCGTGCATCACCATGCCCAGTTACATTCTGAAAATTTTACAGATAAAATAGTATGGGCCAGTGTACCTCTACCCTCATGGCACAGACAAGAAGGGCCTTTTACCATTGTTTAGCTCTTTGTTAAATAGTATGTTCATTTGGGGTTTTTTATTTTTTTCTTGCAGAACTCTCAGAGATTGAGCCCAATGTATTCCTTCGCCCATTTCTGGAAGTGATTCGCTCTGAAGATACCACTGGCCCTATTACTGGACTGGCACTCACCTCTGTCAACAAGTTCCTGTCTTATGCACTCATAGGTAAGAGCTTATGCTTTGTTGGATGACTACAACACTATTTCCTGCCTCTTTTTGGTTGCTCAGGCCATAAGTAGTGAGTTAGTGATACTGGGAAATTTTTCCCAGCCATCCCCTACCTTGTAGAAGAGAAATACAGGATTGTTATTGTTACTTGTCATGCTAATTAACTGGGGTTGTACTAGGAGGGAAGGGAGGGACCAGAGGTTGCCCTGGGACTCTGGTTTCACTGTGCTTTGGAGAGAGTTAAGGGTACCATTGGAGGTTTGGTTTGCTTAATTTTTAAAGTGGTGGTGGTGGATGTGGTGGCGCACACTTATAATCCCAGTACTTGGGAGACTGAGACAGGAGGATCGCAGGTTCGCAGCCAGCCTCAGCAACTTAGTGAGGCCCTCCTCAATTTAGTGAGACCCTGTTTCAAAATAAAAAAAATAGGCCAGGCATGGTGGTGCTTGCTTATAATCCCAGTAATTGGGAGGTTGAGACAGGAGGATAGCAGGTTCAAAGCCAGCCCTTACAACTTAGTGAGGCTCTCAGCAACCTAATGAGACCCTGTTTCCAAATAAGAAATAAAATCAGGCTGGGGGTATAGCTTGGAGGTAGAATGCCTCTGGGTTCAATCCCCAGCACCAAAAAATAAATAAATAACAAATAGGGCTGGAAGTGTAGCTCAGAGGTAGAATGCCCCTGGGTTCAATCCCCAGTACCACCAAAAAATAAATAAATAAAAATAGTTACTTTTTTTTAGCCGGGCATGGTGGCGCACGTTTGTAATCCCAGTACTTTGGGAGGCGGAGACTGGAGGATCCGGGTTCGCGGCCAGCCTCAGCGCGCGCTCTCGCTCTCTCTCTCTCTCTCTCTCTCTCTCCCTCTCTCCCTGTCTCTCTCTCTCTCTACCTAGTGAGGCCCTCTGCAACTTCTTGAGACCCGGTTTCAAAATAAAGTATAAAAAAAATAGGGCTGGGGGTGTAGCATGGAGGTAGAACGCCCCTGGGTTCAATCCCCGGTACCGCAAAAAAAAAATAGTTATATTTTCAAATATAATATATGCTTATTGTAAGAAGACAAATAGATATCTGAAAGAAAAGTTAATTGTCTCTTTTCTATTTTAATGCCCTGACCCCGTCCTTAGGTAAATAATGTTAACAGCCTGGTTTGAATCTTTCTATTCCTTATTCTGCAAGTATGTAAATATGAAATACTATCCCTTTTTAAAAAGAAAAGGATTATGTGATTTTTTTGTGTTTAATAGTGTTAACTTAGATGCACATGCTATAACTATCCATCTGATGTATTCTTTTTTATTGCAGTAAGCATATATAAAATTTGTTCGTTTAATCTTTTTTTTTTTTCTTTTTTTTTTGCGGTACCGGGGATTGAACGCAGGGGCGTTCTACCTCCGCGCTACACCCCCGGCCCTATTTTTTTTTTATGCTTTATTTTTGAAACCGGGTCTCACTAAGTTGCGGAGGGCCTCACTAGAGAGAGAGAGAGAGAGAGAGAGAGAGAGAGATCGATTGATCGATATTGCGCACGCACGCATGCGCGCTGAGGCTGGCCGCGAACCCGGATCCTCCGGTCTCTGCCTCCCAAAGTACTGGGATTACAAGTGTGCGCCACCACGCCTGGCTCGTTTAATCATTTTTAAGTATATAATTCATTGGCATTAATTACATTCATGGTGTTGTACAAACACCTCCATCTATTTCCCAAATTTCTTCATTACCCCAAACAGAAACTCTAATTAAGTAATAATTCCCAAGCCAGGCGTAGCGGTGCACGCTTGTAATCCCAGTACTTGGGAGGCTGAGACAGGAGGATCCCAGGTTCGAGGACAGCCTCAGCAAGTAGTGAGACTCTCATCAACCTAGGGAGACCCTGTTTCAAAATAAAATAAAATAGAGCTGGGGGTGTAGCTCAGAGGTAGACTGCCCCTGGGTTCAATCCCTAGTACCCCCCCCACACACACACAAAAGTAATAATCTCCTATTTCCTCTTCCTCTAGCACCTGATAGAATTATTTTCTTTTTATTTATTTTTGTGGTACTAGGGATTGAACCCAGGGGTATTCTACCTCTGAGCTATACCTCCAGCCCTATTCTATTTTGAAACATAGTCTCACTAGTTTGATGAGAATCTAACTACTTGCTGAGGCTATCCTCAAACCTGTAATCCTCCTGTTTCATCCTCCCAAATACTGAGATTACAAGCGTGCATCACCATGCCTGGCTTATTTTCTTTTTAGTAGCTGTATAAGTCCCATATTATAGTTTAGAAATAACACAATTCATATGATCATTCTATTATTTAATATTTAGATAATTTCCTTTTTGAAGACATTATAATGATGCCAAAATGTACATTGTTGCTCATATGTTCTTATTTACTAATTTTACTTTTGGACGAAACATTTTTGAACTTAGACTTTCTGGTTTAAAGGCCATGTACAGCGGGGCGTGGTGGAGCACGCTTGTAATCCCAGTACTTGGGATGCTGAGACCGGAGGATCCAGGTTCGCTGCCAGCCTCAGCTCCTTAGTGAGGCCCTCCACAACTTCGTGAGACCCGGTTTCAAAATAAAGTATAAAAAATAGGGCCGGGGGTGTAGCTCGGAGGTAAAATGCCCCTGGGTTCAATCCCCAGTACTGCAAAAAATAAATAAATAAATAAACAAATAAATAAAATCGGGCTGGGGGTGTAGCTTGGAGGTAGAATGCCCCTAGGTTCCATTCCCAGTACCACACACACACACCAAAAAACTGGTATTTTGTTTTTATTTCCTTGAGGTTGAACCTTTGAATTTCCTCTCCCTTGTCTCTTTTTTATTGAATTGTTTTGGTTTTTTTTTTTTATCAATTTGTAGAAGCTCTTTCTATAATAGGGATATTAATCCATTGTCTATCATAGTATTACAAATCTTTGCTCCCAATCTAGGCCAAATATTTTACCCAATCTACAGTTGATCTCTGAATTTGTTTATGATGTCCTTTTTTGGTTTCATTTTTTAGTTGGTGTTGTCACTCAGAATCCTAAATTCCTTTTCCCCTATTACCAACCCATGTGCAAGGATGGAGAACATTAAAAAAAAAAAAAACAGGCAGCTGTCTTTGTTTCTAAGTAGGGAGACAAGTAAAGAGGAGGCTCAGGCTGTAGCTACCCAGAAAAGCAAATGGCCTTCAGATTAGGGCAAAAAACAAAACAAAACAAAAAACCATTTATCTTTTCTAGAAAGTTAGATTTGCTTAATTAAAGCTCAGGATCCTGAGCAGGAGTCCTGGGTGCCAGCCAGGTTCTGAATAGGTGTCTCAGCTTCTCCAGGCACTCTAGTCCCAACTTCATATTTTTCCTAAGCACAGTCAGGCCCAGCCACTTCCAGCCTTGCCCTGAGCACCACCTGCAGGTCGGTCTCTTCTCTGAATCCCACAGCTGCCCTCTGTGCCTTTCCTTCTGATCCCTGTGCTCCTCTCCACCCTCCTGGACTTGGCAGGCAGGCTGGTCATTGGAGACCTTAGGCCAGCTGGTCTCTGGAGTTTCCTGTGGTGGGAAAAAAGAATCCTGGAGGTGGTGATTGCAATGGGCATGAGAAAAGGAGCAGGAAGGAGTATATGAAAGCCAGAAAGCAAAGATGAGGTTGGCAAATTTTCCTGAAGCTGGCTCCAGACTGGCCAGAAATGGACATTTTAAGGAAAGGGTCTTGGAAGAGACAATCCACACACACACATACATTTCTCAATCCTGTGACCCAAAGCTTCTAGGATTATTTTAGGACCAACTCCAAGGACTGGCCTTTGGTTTGGCCCCACACAGCTGCCAGACCAGGATTTGTGCCACCAATTGTCCAGCTTGCTGGCAGGCCCTACTATGGTTCTAAAGACCTGTCACCATTACCTGCCTGTTTAGAAAATGAACTTTGTTACTTTGTTCAAACTCAAGGGATAAGAATACAAAGAAATCAATAGAGCTTAAACCTTTATTTTTATTTTTTTTTTTTTTGGTGGTAGTACTGGAGATTGAACCCAGGGCATTCTACCTCTAAGCTACACCCCCAGCCCAGTTTTATTTCTTTATTTGGAAACAGGGTCTCACTATGTTTCTGAGAGCCTTGCTACATTGCTGAGGCTGGCTTTGAACCTGCGATCCTCCTGTCTCAGCCTCCCAAGTATTGGGATTACGAGCGTGCACCACCATTCCCAGCCTTATTCTTTATTTTGAAACAGGGTCTCACGACGTTGTGGAGGGCCTCACTAAATAGCTGAGGCTGGCCATGAATCAGCGATCCTCCTGTCTCAGTCTCCCAAGTACTGGGATTACAAACATGCACCACCATGCCCGGCTTGAGCTTAAACCATTTTAACAAGAGATTATTAAAAAAGTGGAAGAAATGGACCTCCAAGAGCCTTGTTGAGATGGGAGCAAGGCTGCCCTTTACTGAGCTCTGACATGCCACACACCTCCGAGAAGGACCTAGCTTTCCTGTGTGGGCCCTGGAGGCCTAAATAAGGACTCTTAAGTAGGGCTCTGAAGGGAGGACCTGAAAGTATAGGATTTTCATGTTGGTTGGGAGAAACATGAAGAATTAAGGTGATAGAAGAAGGAGCTGGGTCACCCCATTATATTATGTATCATGAAACTGGCTTCCCTCTGCATTTCCTCTGAAATAGCTACTCCTGGTACTCAGTAGAGGGATGCTGTAAGTAGGATAAACAGTCTTTGATGAGGGTCAGACACTGCTAACAAAAACAGAAGAGAAAGAAGAAGAAAAATGAAAAACACAAATTAATGAAAGTCTTCTAGCTCACTATTATAAGAGAAATATTCAGGTTTCTAAGCCATCTCCTGAGCTTTAGACTCAGGAACTCCATTAATGTCAGGTACCAAGAAAAGGAAATGGAAATGTCTTCTGACACCTACCACTTCAAACTAGGAAGTGTTCCTGCTCCTGTTCTCTGTCACTCACAAGGCTTTATGACGTGCCTGCCTTTCTCCCTACTTATGTTCCCCTTTCAGAACTAAACAGCAGTGGAAAGGGTCCTTCAGAGCAAACCTGGGGCTGAAGCCAGCAATACAAGCAGTTCTGCAGGACCCCTGTAGGCCTCGATGGAGGCAGCTTCTTGGCCATGTCCTTGTGGCTATTTAACACAGGAATGGGAGCAGAGTTCCCCCAGGCAGCATGTGTGTTCACTTCCAGCCTAGCACTGGTTGTCTGACCTCTAACTTCTCTCTTTCTCACATCTGAAGTCCTTCCTCCCTTCCACTCCCCAACTAGCCAGCCTCCAGTTCTGTTTAGTTTGTCTCTTGTTCTCTCCTAATGCCTAGTTAGTTAAGCTGATAATAAGATTCTTGCTCAGTGTCATATTATTTTAAATAAGAATGAAACCAAAGTGGGGACAGGTGTGCTCCTATAATCCTAGGGACTTGGGAGGACCAGTCTGAGGCAGGTGGATCACAAATTTGAGGCCAACCTGGGCAACTTAGGGAGACCCTGTCTCAAAAAAGAGGTGAGTGTGCCAGGCATGGTGGCACACACTGTAATCCCAGTACTTGGGAGGCTGAGACAGGAGGATTGCAGGTTCACAGCTAGCCTCAGCAACTTAGCAAGACCTTCAGCAACTTAGCAAGAACCTGTTTCAAAATAAAAAATGACTCATCAGAGTCAATTACTGAACACTAAAAGGAGGGAAGGGGGAGGGAATAGGGTGGGAATTGAGGGAGGGCTAAATGAGCAATGTGTGCATGCATGCTTCTGCTACCCCGACACTTATCAAAATGTATAATTACAATGCACCAATAAATGAATATATAAAAAATAAAAATAAAAAGTGAACCAGCTGTGATGGTGCATGCCTGTAATCCCAGTACTTGGAAGGCTGAGACAGGAGGATCACGGGTTTGAAGCCAGTCAGGAACTTAGAGACTCTCAGCAACCTAGCAGGACCCTGTTTCAAAATTTAAAAAATTAAAAATTAAAAAAAGCTGGGGGTAAGCCGGGCGTGGTGGCGCACGCTTGTAATCCCAGTACTTTGGGAGGCAGAGACCAGAGGATCCGGATTCGCGGCCAGCCTCAGCTCTCTCTCTCTCTCGCTCTCTCTCTCTCTCTCTACTTAGTGAGGCCCTCCACAACTTAGTGAGACCCGGTTTCAAAATAAAGTGTAAAAAATGGCCGGGGGTGTAGCGCGGAGGTAGAACGCCCCTGGGTTCAATCCCCGGTACCACAAAAAAAAAATTAAAAAAGCTGGGGGTGTAGCTCAGAGGTAGAATGCCCTTGGGTTCAATCCCCAGTACTGCAAAAAAGGGGGAAAAAAAAAAGAAAGAAACCTCTGATCTGCTCTAACATGGCACCCAGATAAGTATATTGGTGCGACTGTCCATTTCCTCCCCCTGCACCCCTACCTCAGTTGCATCTGAACACACAACTCCAAAAGCAACCAGAGAAAAGCTGTGTTAAAAGATGAAGACGCCGGGCATGGTGGCGCACACTTGTAATCCCAGTACTTGGGAGGCGGAGACCGGAGAATCCGGGTTCACAGCCAGCCTCAGCTACTTAGTGAGGCCCTCCACAACTTAGTGAGACCCGGTTTCCAAATAAAGGATAAAAAATAGGGCCAGGGGTGTAGCTCGGAGGTAGAATGCCCCTGGGTTCAATCCCCAGTACCGCAAAAGAAAAAAAAAAAAAAAGACGAAAAGACAAAGACTGCAGTCTTGGCATTCAAAACTCTGGTCCAACTTGGTGTTTGGTCTGGGCCCAAAACATCATATTTCCAGGCCCTGCCTCTATGAAATTAGTAGCTGAATACCAGTGATTCCCAAAGTGTGGTACCCTGATCACCAATGTTAACTTCACCTGGGATCCTGTTTGAAATGCAAGTCCTTAGGCCCCACTCTAGATCTACAAAACCCAAAACACTGGAAGTGGACCAGTAATTTGTATGTTTAACAAGCAATCTAGGTAATTTTGTTATATGCTTAAGATTAAGAAGTGCTGTTTTACCCAGTGGAGTTGTGCTGAGGAACTTGTTAAAGCCAGTTGTGGGCAAAAACTCTTAGGTTGTAGCTCAAGAAGCTACAGGTTCGGGAATGAGAGGAGAAAGCTAAAGGCTCTCAAAGCAATCCATAGACAGGCCATCTTCCTTTTCTCTTCTCTACATCATTTAATCTGTCCCTTTTTGCTGGAGCAGATCCCACTCATGAGGGCACAGCAGAGGGCATGGAGAACATGGCAGATGCTGTCACCCACGCCCGTTTTGTGGGCACAGATCCTGCTAGTGATGAGGTTGTCCTGATGAAAATCCTTCAGGTAAGTGGGAGGGTAAGAGCAATTAGGCTAATGGCCAGGGGCTGGTGCCCCCAGCTCTACTTACCCGAGTCAGCCGGCATCATGAAGCTATGTTTTGACTCCACTGGACTTAGGGACTGACTTTGTTTCCAAACAAGCAGCTCGGGTACCCAAAGTAAAAGCTTTTTCTAAGGAAAATAATTAAAAGCCTTAAATGAATTGATATCAAATACCGGAAGCCCTTAATACACTTGTACTTCTGGCAGACTGTATCTGTGCCATCCATCTGTTGGGCTTCTGGACTAGGGCTGGAATGACTTCTGAATTATGTCAGGGTCATGCAAAGGGAAGAAACAGTTCCCAAGTCAAGCTTCTGGGAGACTCTGTATCAGGCTGAAGTGAAGTCAGCATTCTTTTAAAACACTTCTGGACTGGAGGTGTAGCTCAGTGGTAGAACATTTGCCTAGCATGTGTGAAGCCCTAGGTTCTGTCTCCAGTGCCACAAAAAATAATAATTAAAAAATAATAAAACTCACCCCTGAACACTTCCCTAGGAGACTAGATGAACACTAGGCAGCCTTTCTTTCCACAGGTAAACAAACCTCTTTTCACCCAGCCTGCCTTATTGATCACAGTGTCTCTTTCTTCCTGGCAGGTTCTACGGACTCTCTTGCTAACCCCAGTGGGTGCCCACCTAACCAATGAATCTGTATGTGAGATTATGCAGTCTTGCTTCCGAATCTGCTTTGAAATGAGGCTCAGTGGTAGGTGCTTGGATACTGGCTCCTTCACCATTCCTGGGGCCAGGAACTGGATATGTATACAAGATGATCTGAACCCCAGAAAATGGATTTCATCCTCCTCCTTGTAGAGCCTTAGAGATCTAGAACCATTATGCCAGAGATCTCAACCCATTATGCCAAGGCAGAAGTGGGGATGGATCCCAGACTGACTCAGCCCCAGCACCAGATCTCCTTCCCTTGGGGTTCCTGGGATTGACACCAGCCTGCAACCCCAGAGAACACATCTATGGTGCCCCTTTTTCCTGACTCAGTAGTGCCACCTAGTGGGCCAGTGAAGTTATGGCTGCCAGGCTGAGCTAGAGCTGGTTTTAATAAGTTTGGCATAATCCTTGGTAAACAAGGTTTGGAGGGGAGTCTGCTCTGAGAAGCCTCCTGATAATAGCACAGCAAGTAATGACACCTGTGTTATTTGTTTTTGCCTGTGCAGAGTTATTGAGAAAATCCGCAGAGCACACTCTCGTAGACATGGTGCAGCTGCTCTTCACAAGGTAAACCTGCTGCTGTTTGCTTCAGCCCTGCTGCCCAGGCCTCTTGAGCCTGCCTGCTTCCACATAGCCACTTTAGGGACCTGGCCAACCCCTCAGCCACATCAGAGGCCACTGGGATTATGAGTAGGGGTAGTTCTCTGGGCCCAGGGTTACTGAGCAAGGGAGATGGAGGAGGGAGCTGGTTTGGCCTCAGGAGGAGACAGAGGGTTATTTAATCTAGGCTGACAGACCTTGTTCTGCTTCCCAAAATTGTGTCTGTTTCTGTGTAGGTAGCAGCTGGGAAAGGGAACCCAGAGAGGAAGCCAAACTTAAGGGAGCCTAGAGCAGGTTATTGAGCTCCCAGAACTCAGCCTGATTTCTGTGAGAGAAGGCCAAGGCTAGGGTGACCAACAGTCGTCCCTGCTGTCCCTCAGTTTGGTTTGCCCAGGACTGTCCTGATTTTAGCAGTTAAAGTTCCATGTCCTGGCAAACCAAGATGGTTGATTTCCCTAAGAAAGACCCTCAGCCTAGGTTCTAAGAGGCCTTTTCATACTAGACCTGTCTGTTTCCTACACCTCCTTTCAATAGACTCACTTGGAGAAAAACTGAAGCAGTGGCTTAAAAACCTCCCTCTGCTGGGTGTGGTGGCGCATGCCTGTAATCCCAGTACTTGGGAGGCTGAGACAGGAGGATTGCAGACTCACAGCCAGCCTCAGCAACTTGTGAGGCCCTTTACAACTTAGTGAGACCGTGTTGCAAAATAAAGAATAAAAAATTGGGCTGGGGGTGTAGCTAAGAGGATTGCCCCTGGGTTCAATCCCCAGTACCACAAAAAAAAAGAAAAAAAAACCTCCTGCATCAGGCATGGTAGCACACGCCTGTAATCCCAATATTGGGAGCCTGAGACAGGAAGATCGCAGGTTGGAGGACAGCCTCAGCAACGTAACAAGACCCTGTTTCAAAATAAAAATAAAATAGGACTGGGGTTTAGCTTGGAGATAGAATCCCCCTGGGTTCAATCCCCAGTACCACACACACACACACACACACACACACACACACATATACACAAACTGCCCCTGGGATTTCTTTTTGCTCTCAGATCTATGAATAATAATCCTTATTATCTATAGACTAGACTGCCTTTGGATCTCCTCAGTCTCAAATTTACTGGTTTCAAAACTTCAACCTGCTTTTTACTTCTTGCCCTATGCCCAGTCTCCTGGGGTTTTGATAGAATGCCCTCTCCCCATCTCTTGGTTTTTAGTAGTACTTTCTTTCTTTTTTTTTTTTTTTTTTTTTTTTGTGGTACCGGGGATTGAACCCAGGGGCGTTCTACCTCCAAGCTACACCCCCGGCCCTATTTTTTATCCTTTATTTTGAAACCGGGTCTCACGAAGTTGCAGAGGGCCTCGCTAATTAGCTGAGGCTGGCCACGAACCCGGATCCTCCGATCTCCGCCTCCTAAGTACTGGGATTACAAGTGTGCACCACCATGCCCGGCCTTTAGTAGTACTTTCTAAGGATGAAGAGTCTCCATACTCCAAGGGCACTTAATCACCTAGTCCTGGTGACTCCCTTCTTTGTCCATGTCATATATCCACCAATTCCTGTGGCTCTTTGATAAAGCTCTGAAAATGGTGAAATTTGCCTGCTTCTCTAACTAGCTTTTCCTAAAAGACAGGGATGCTCCAGTCCAGAGCACCTTTGGCTAGCATGAAGAGGACATTTGTCACTATGCTGAATAATAGTCCATGGGATTCTCTATCTTATAGGTTACCTCAGTTTAAAGAAGAACCCAAGAGCTATGTGGGGACCAACATGAAGAAGGTAGGATCTAAGAACTGATCTGCTGTCCCTCAACCAAACCTTAGTCTCCCAACTTTAGTGCTGTGGGATACCCTTGCTTAGCAAAGATATGCTTTCACCTAGACAGGTCTGTTTGAAATATAGAAATAGTTCTCACTCCCTTAGTGAGAAATCTGTTCTCTCCCAAATACCTCTCCTTCCCCAACCTTTTCTTTCTGGCCTTTGTCAACCCACCACATAAGCTGATGAGCCAGTCCTTCATGGAAACAGGGTGAGGCCCATCAGGTTGGGCTAAAAATGTATGTTGACAAAGATGAATGTCTGCCATCCCCTCAGGGCTTAGCCTTGTCAGCAGGTAGGAGTCCTAGAGAAGCTATGCCCCAAATCCTACCCTAATGCTGGGTTAGACTGAGCTCATTCCTGCTAGTCTCTGTAGAAGCGATATAAATCAAGCCAGACTCAAAGGGTTCTCAAACTACTAGAAGAATGGTGGTCAAAAGGATGGCCTTTTCTATCTTGAACTGAAGCCGTGGACTTCACAGGCTTCTGATGAAGATTCTGCTTATAGCCCTAAGAGGTTCTACCCTTGGAGATAACCCTTGATGTTTGGTGCATGCACCTGACCTTCCCCTGTCCCCTGCCATCCATCCCCATTCCTTCCCTGTGCCCTGTTGGCGTGTGTCTGAGTTTATTTCACTCTGTTTAAATCGTGCGTTTGCCTGTCTTTCACAGATTTCTCCATGTCTCCTCAACAAACTGGAGCTAAGTAGTGGGGAGCAGACCAAAGCCCTGAACCAGTTAGAGAGGGTACTACTCTTTAAGAATCTCAAGGTCTCTCTCCCTCTCCCTCTCCTTTTCCCCTTTTTATTGATTGATTTATTTATTTAAATGTTTATTTTTTTATATGGAACACCTGGGTCCCATTTCTGTTGTGTAAAGCACAACTTACCCCTCCCTAGTAACACAGCTTGGCTTTGGAAGAGTTGCATGTGTTTGTAGCTTTTTGCAGTGTTGGGAATTCTCTTGGAGCCTCTCGTTGCCTAGAGGCAGAAGGAAGCCTTGAACATCACATAATGAGCCTAGAGATCCTGTGTCCTGCTATCATCTTGTGGGGAGGCTTAAGATCCACCATTTCTAGTGAAACTACAGAGGCCTCCAAGCAAGGCCCCTTCCTCTTCTACCCTCTCCCTGTCTCAGAGCTGACAGAGAGCTTAAGCACAGTCCTCAAGTTGATCTGGATATCTGGAGTAGGTTGGAGGAAAAAGGTAGTCTATCTAGTGGGAGCCTTTTTTATTTCTTGGTTACCATTAAAGGGATCATTCCCAGGTTTAGAACTATAGATTAATAGAAAAGAACCTAGTACCAGAATAGCCCAGGACACTGGGAATACTTTGGGATCTGCAAAGATGCCCTCTGTCCTTTAAAAGTCAAGATGTTGCCGGGCATGGTGGCACATGCTTGTAATCCCAGTACTTGGGAGGCTGAGACCGGAGGATCCGGGTTCGTGGCCAGCCTCACCTACTTAGTGAGGCCCTCTGCAACTTAGTGAGGCCCTGTTTCAAAATAAAGAATAAAAAAAAAAATAGGGCTGGGGGTGTAGCTCGGAGGTAGGATGCCCCTGGGTTCGATCCATAGTACCACAAAAAAATAAATAAAAATAAAAATCAAGATGTAGGGGAGATTAGAGGAAGAATCCAAGCTAAAAAGTACCCAAATGCCCATACCCTTGCCTTAGGAAGAAAAGGGAGAGAAGGTGGTAGGGGATGTCTAGGCTATCCATTGCAAAAGTACACATGCTGGAGGTGTGGTTGTGGACATGTAGGTCATTGAAGATAAAAAATAATTGTGTGTGTGCCTCCCTCTAGCTAGATAGTCTGTAGGCCTGTGTCCTCTTCGAATGCATTGTCTCAAATTTCCTTGTGTGCTTGCATAGTCTCAAGTTATAGCTCTTCTTCAGTGGCTACATAGCATGTTACCATGATTATTAACCTAGGACCTGCCCTTTTTTCATAGAGCTTTTGCTGTCCTTTGGAAAAAAGAGTTGTGCAAATAAGGTGGGGTAGGGTTCCATGAACACCTACTGCCTACCCTGCACCTTAGAACAGAGAACATAGCTATACTTTTTAAAAGCTGAGGCATTTATGAGAACTAGCAGCCTCTCGGCCCCTACTCCAACCAAAAGGCCAAGAACACTCACTGAAATAACTAGGTTGGAGCTAGCTTTGCAGAAGATAGAGGGGAAACAGGAATGACTGATCCTAGTATAGAAGGACTATCAATGATTGACTCTCATTCTCAGTGGAAATGACCGGATTGGGGGAGCCTCCTAGAGAGAAAGGCTATCTCATAAAAGTAGATCCAGATGTTAGTACTTTTTGGAGTTCAGTGACAATTGCCAGTAGAGCCTCATTGATCCCTTGAGCTTCTTGTCCTTCTATTTATTTAGCTAACTCTTCTCCCAGAACATTTTTACATGAACTTGGTCTACTTGAGCTCCAGTGGTTCCTAAAGAGAGCATCCTTCTGGTTCCTGAGTAACTATGGTGCTCAGAACACTTGAAGCTCAATTCTAAACATACTGAGTGAAGGCATTTTGGAAATGAAGGACAAGAATTGTGAATCTGATGAGAGGCTGCTGCTATGTTGTTAAGAAGTCAGGGAAAAGCCTCAGCCTTTGGTCCTCTCTTTTTTATTGGAACGAACTGTGGGTAGAGAAGGAAGAATTATGTGGTTTCCAAGCAAGGAATCAAATCTTACCCAGGCTCTGAGAGTTTAGGAGAGCTTGAGAAAGGGAGCCTATCCCCAAATATCAAAGGAATTGAACAAATTCCTTGAAATTGCATCTAGAAAGACCAACAATGAAAAGGACAGGTGGTCCCATTTGGTATACCAAAGTTGGGAGCAGCAGAGATCTGGCGGCATGACATGACCCTCCATCCTTTACAAATAAATGGATGCCACTCCTTTCCTAACTCCAAGGAATTAGCCTTTACCAACTGATGCAGAAATTCCAGAGAGTATGGGATATATTTATTGTCTAGGTCCAGTCCATGCAAGAATAAGAAAGCCACAAGTCTAGACAGGAAGGAGTAGATGCTCATAGTTAGAGAAGAATTAGGAGTAGGAGGCTGCTTTGCAGAGCCAGTGAGGAGGAAAAAGAGCCCTTGTCCTTAACCCTTTTGCAAGAGGGTCATGCATTGTCTATAGGACTTGGGATAGCCTGTTTAACACCCAGGACCCACGGAAGCAAAGTGATAATAAGTGTGAACCTGGCCCTTTCAACGATGGCCCAGAAGCAGAGTGCCACTTTCCAGGTAGAATTTGCCATGCCACTCTGAAGTAGAAAAATGTAGAAGCTAGGTCAGAGGAGTAGGAACATAATCTGATGGTAGATTCTTACTTCAGCACAGGTGTGGGATTAGAGGCTGTTTTCTAAACAGGACTAAATGAAGAGAGATTTCTAGGGATAGACTCTTAGTTTGAATAGTCTTCATTTGAGTGCTAATAAGATGTGATATTTGCAGCTGAAAATGAGAGCAGGAGGCATGAGTGATTCATCCAAGTGGAAGAAACAGAAGAGATCCCCCCGGCCTCCACGTCATATGACCAAAGTTACATCAGCTTCAGAACTGCCCACCACTAATGGAACCACCTTATCCACCAACCTCACAGGTGAGTGCCCTGGACTGCTTCCTCTTGATTGGGAAAAAAAGAAAAGAAAAAGAAAAACTGTTTTCTCTCTCAGGGATTTTGAAATGGAAGACCAACCGAGGGGCTTTGGTCTTTTTGCTGAGAGCAAAAAGGGAAACTCCAGGTCAAATCAGACTGTGACCATTCTGCAACCTTGCAGTAACTTAAGGTTGTTCTCCTTTCAGAGGGACTCTGACTACTCTAAAAACAAATACATTCAGAGATGAGCATGCAGAACCCTTGGTACCATAAAGGGTATGTTTTTCCCACACAGTCTGTCTTCAAGCTTCACTTACTTTTCTTGGCAGGTGGAATGCCCTTCATTGATGTGCCCACACCCATCTCCTCTGCAAGTTCGGAAGCTGCTTCAGCAGTGGTCAGCCCCTCTACAGACAGTGGCCTAGAATTCTCCTCCCAGACCACCTCCAAGGAGGACCTCACTGACCTGGAGCAACCTGGCTCTCCAGGGTACAGCACATCTACAGAGCCTGGAAGCAGTGAGCTAGGGGTTCCCGAGCAGCCTGACCCTCAGGTATTGCTTTAATTTTTTAAATACCCCTCTTCAGTTCTCCATTGTGGGAATTGGCTTGATCCTTTGGATCTTATATGCAGACCTCAGCTTAAAAGACGGTTGAGATAAGGGGTTCTTCCTAGTTCCAGAATTACTTGAGCTGCCCAAAAACCTATACCATGACTTACCATGGGAGGGATCTGACTGTGGCTCTTTCTGGAAGGTAATGATCCAAATTCTAAGCCTATGAGAACTTCTAATACCTTTAGGGTTCTAGTCACAGTAGGTCAATGATGCCTCAGGAGATGTTTTCTGAGTCCTTCATCATATTCCTGCCCTGAGCCGTCTTGCATTGATTTATAAACCACTAAGCTGGTCCTACTCCTGCAGTCCATTGGAAACAAGTTTGGAGGACAGGTACTTCAAGGGAGTAAGCTCCAAATTACTCTTACCTCATCCCTCTTCCTATATCTGCTTGCTACTGGTCATAGCAGGAAGGGGCCCATGTGGAAAAGGCCCAGTCAGCATCAGTGGAATCCATTCCTGAAGTGTTAGAGGAGTGCATGTCCCCTACTGACCACTCTGACTCTGCCTCTGTCCATGACATGGATTACGTCAATCCCCGGGGCGTGCGCTTTACACAGTCTTCCCAGAAAGAAGGTAGGTACTCTCTGTCAGGCTCTGCCTATTCACCTCCCTCATCCTACCCTGAGCTGCCTGAGCCTAAACCAGCTTGGACCAAAGTGATTGTTGCCTGCCCATCCTAGTTCTAGTCCATTTTCTAGGCAGGAAGTGGAATCAAGCCATAAAAATGTTGGCATATAGCCAGACATGGTGGTACATACCTGTAATCACAGTACTTGGGAGGCTGAGACAGGAGGACCGCAGATTCAAGGACAGCCTCAGCAACATAGTGAGACCCTGTTTCAAAGCAAGAAATAAAAAGGTCTAGAGGTGTAGCTCGGAGATAAATGCCCCTAGGTTCAACCCCCATCAACACACACACACACACACACACACACACACACACACACACAAAATGTTGGCATGCACAGAATCCTTCCCTATATGAGAGAGTTTGATGGACAATGAGAAGTTAAAGGGAAGGATAGAAAACTTAGAACTTTGAACAGAAAGGGAGATCATTAGCCAGGCATGGTGGTACATGATTATAATCCCAGTATTCAGGAGGCTGAGACAGGAGGATCACAGGTTTGAGGCCAGCCTCAGCAACTTAGCTGAGGAGTGCATGTCCCCTACTGACCACTGTTTCAAAATAAAAAATACAAAGAGCTGGTGGTGTAGCTCAAAGGTAGAATGCCCCTGGATTCAATCTCCAGTACCACCAGAAAAAAAGAAACAAAGGTATCATTGATTCTGATTCCCTCCAGGAAGTGAAACTAGTCCCCTCACTTCCCAGGATTAGGAGTGGGGGAGCAGGTGTTCTTTTCCTTAAAGAAAATTACTTACCTGAAATTGATATGATGTAGGGAGGAAGGCAGGCTATGCCAAGCCTGCAGGCTAGTTGTTTCTTAACAGTTCCCCTCTTCTTCTCGCCTTCCCAGGCACAGCTTTGGTTCCCTATGGTCTTCCCTGTATCCGAGAGCTCTTCCGCTTCCTTATCTCCCTCACCAATCCACATGACCGCCACAACTCAGAGGTTATGATCCACATGGGACTGCATTTGCTGACAGTAGCTCTTGAGTCAGCCCCTGTAGCCCAGTGCCAGACCCTATTGGGCCTCATCAAAGATGAGATGTGCCGCCACTTATTTCAGGTAAGACCAGATTGCTCAGTGTCCAGAGAGCTGTTTTTCAGTGTCCTCAAACACCAGGGGAGCACAGTTTGACTTGTTGTACAAAGATCGTAGGTCTAAGTAAAATACCTCCCTCCCAATTGGCCAGTAGTTCTAGTAAAAGGGTTCCAGTAGTTCCCCCAAGGATTCTGATAGTTGAGAAAAATGCAGGAATGGCTAGACATAAAGTTCCTTCAGAGAACAGGACCTCAGTAGCAGCTTCATCCAGTTTGTTCTCCTGTCTCTCTGTTAGTTGAACAATAGTCAGCTTCAGAAACATCATAACTTACCCTCCTCTGATCTCCAGCTCCTCAGTGTAGAGCGACTGAACCTTTATTCTGCTTCCTTGCGAGTATGCTTCCTACTATTTGAGAGCATGCGGGAGCACCTCAAGTTCCAATTGGAGGTAAGTTTCTTGACCTTGGATGAAAAACAAAAACAGGGAGATATACGGCATCTTCAGTGGGGCCAACTGTATTGGGCTACAGGGGTGGATAAAGGGTCTTCCTGTAGGAGGGTGTTTTTAGCCTCTATAGTTTGGTTCATAGATTGACCTCTATAGTGGGAAAGTTCAAAGGAGCTCAGAAAAAACTGGCTGACTATAAAATGGGAGAATCCAAATATGAGCAAGTAATTGTACTGTGCATGGAACAGCTCTTTGCTCAGTAGTTCCTCTTGCAAGTCAAGGCAGCATTGCCACTGAATTGCAAAAAGGAACACTAAATAGGACCAGTTCAGGCTCATATACAGAACACGAAAAGGGCAATAGGCAACTTCTTTGCAATTAGGCATAAGGAAGAGAACTAGGCTTTATCCCCCAACATGGAGACCAAAAGAGAGGATTTATTTAGGAGTGGGCTACCATTAGCTATCTCTTAATGCATGCTTCCTGGCTGGGCTTCTGCTTGCTGTTTAATGTTCTTCCTGTCTAATTTTTTCTTCCAATCTTGACTCCTTTCCCCCATTCAATGGCATTCACTGGGTTATTGCCAGATGTACATTAAAAAGCTCATGGAGATCATCACTGTGGAAAACCCCAAGATGCCTTATGAGATGAAGGAGATGGCACTGGAGGCCATTGTGCAGCTCTGGCGTATCCCCAGCTTTGTCACCGAGCTCTACATCAACTATGATTGTGACTACTACTGTTCCAACCTCTTTGAGGACCTCACTAAGCTGCTGTCCAAGGTGCTGAGAACTATTACTGGCCTCGACAGAAGGTTCCATTAAGGAAATACTGGTGGTAGTGAGGATGCTACATACGAGGGGAGGGGGGTCATTTCAGAGATGGGAAACGGGAAGAAGAAAGGTATTTTCCAAGCAGTGGAGAAGTCATAGGTTTCAGGACTTTTGGAAAAATAATCATTTAAAACATAAAGTATTCTCCTAACCTCAAATCTAATGGATCTGTTTACTTTCCAGAATGCCTTCCCTGTGTCTGGTCAGCTCTATACAACACACCTACTGTCTCTCGATGCCCTGTTGACAGTGATTGACAGCACCGAGGCCCACTGCCAGGCCAAAGTCCTCAACAACCTCAACCAGCAGGAGAAGAAAGAAATGGCCAGACCCAGCTATGAGGCCGTAGATGGCACCAGAGAAGCTGGCATTAGTGAGAGGCATTTCTTTTCCTTTCTCTCTCTCTCTCCCTCTTTTTTTTCCATTGATGATTCCAGAGTTTTGTGCTTATCCCTTCTCTCCTGAGTCCTTTCTCCTGTCTTTTTATCACTTAACACTTCCCCTGGGGTGCACCCAATTCTGTTTCCAGAGTTTGATGGTTTGAGTCACAGGCCAAGCAGGCAAGTTAGCAAGAATCATGGACTTCTCTCCTTTTCCTCCTCCCTGCTTTGGTAATTTTACAGAATTATTATTTCCTTATGGCATCAGGAGAGGACATAGATTAAAGCATATAGTACTTCTACATATAGTGCTGCTCTTCCCCATCCCCAGTACCTGCCTCCACTCTAATTAACCTTCTCCATCTCCCCCTTGAGATTGAGGAACTTCAGGGAAAGTAACCAGATAGTCTCTTTGTTAAGTTAGAGAATCTAATACTTGGCTGACCTGGGACAATGTCTACTAACTTTGGCTTGAATTTGTCCTGGCTGGTGCCCTGTATGGGAGCATGCAGATCTTCTGGACTTAGGACTCAATGTCTTCTGCAGCTCTGCTTGATTTCCTACCCATAAGTCTTCAGGTATCTTTTTCTCTTAACAGCTGAGAAAGTAGCCAGTGATGGGAAAACCACAAACATGGCCCCAGATGTCCCAGGCCTGCATCTTCTGGGTGGAAGGCAGCTATCAGCAGAACATGGGAAACCGGGATGCAGTGATCTGGAGGAAGCTGGTGACTCTGGGGGTGGGTACTCGGTGTCCATTACCTTTAGCCCCCTCAACTAGAGGCTTGGTGGGAAGCAGAGGGAGGGGAACAGAGCAGCTGAGGGCAGTATCTTAGTGAGTCTTGGCAGCCTGCTGTGGCTTCAAACTCAGAGAAAAGAAAACATCTGGAGAGCTGGGCGTGGTGGCGCCCACTTGTAATCCCAGTATTTGGGAGCCTGAGACAGGAGGATTGCAGGTTCAAAGTCAGCCTCAGCAACTTAGTGAGGCCCTCCACAACCTAGTGAGACCCTGTTTCAAAATAAAAATATAAAATAGGCCTGGGGGTGTAGCTCAGAGGTAAAATACCCCTCAGTTCAATCTCTAGTACCACAAATAAATAAATAAATAAATAAATAAATAAATAAATAAATAAATAGCATCTGGAGCCCCAGAAGGTAGGACTTCCAGTGATAGGAGACTAGTGGTTACAAGAAAATTTCTGAGGTTCCTTCTTTTCACTGGGGAGTATATCACTGACCTTCCAAAAGTCATTATTCTGGTAAAGGTCTTACAGATTTTTCCCTCTCTTCCTTCTACTCCTAGGTGACAAAAAGTTTACCCAGAAGCCACCTCGATTTTCCTGTCTTCTGCCAGATCCACGGGAATTAATTGAAATTAAAAACAAAAAGAAGGTAAACACACACACACACACACACACACACATTGCTCAGAGTTCAGCCTTACTCACCTTTGGATGTCCTTTGTAGGACTTCTGTCCCAGAGGATGTGGGAGATTCTAGCAGCTAACCATATAGCTTCCTAAGGCTAGTCTTTGGACTTGTTGGGACTTCATCAATCTCCCAGTCCTTTTAAGGCCTTCCCTTAGTCCTAAGTCATGTAGCTGGGCAATGCTATTGTTTATCCCTGAGTAAATGCTACTCTAGCTGACAGCCAAGTGTTACTGATGGTAATGACAGAAGCCCTGGGAGCCGGTATCATGTGGGTCACCAAAGGTTACTGGTCATCTCCAGCTCTGGAGTGATGATGGGCAATAAAAGGGAATTGACATTTATTCTGGTGCCTTAGTAAAGTTCAAATAACAGTTTGTGCTTTTGGTTTTCTTAACACAAAGAAAACCTTTTATTTAACCCTTTCTTCCTCTTATTGCCAGTCTGAGCAACTTTGGCTTATGTCCTTGATTACAAGGCTGTGACTGGGCATACAGGGAGCATAGCTGTCATCACACTTAGTCCACCTTGTCCTTCAAGTGTAGGTTCTTAAGAGCTAGACAACCAAAGAATCAAGGGGAATCCAAGCCAAGCTATAAACAAGATGCCGACTGTCGGTAGATGCCAGGGATGGATATAAAACTGATGAGAAGAATTCTCTAGTATCTTTCTTCTTTCTCCCTGATTTCTAAAATAGAGGAGAGGAGGCTGTCCCATGCATCTTGAACACTCAGAAAAAGAGTGGCAAGGAGTTCTTCAGCCACTTCTAATGGGGCAAAAGGATGGAGGAAAGCTAGGACCAGTGTGACCCAGTATTAGTTGTGGAATCACAAAGAACTGTGTCCATAACCCACTATGTGGCCAGCTCCTTAATAATATGATAGAGTTCAGCCTGACCTTGTCTGATTTAGGAGCAGTGCAGCTTCTGACACCTGTAGTCTTCCTCCTCCAGCTGCTAATCACTGGCACAGAGCAGTTCAATCAGAAACCAAAGAAGGGGATCCAGTTTCTGCAGGAGAAAGGCCTCCTCACCATCCCAATAGACAACACAGAGGTAGCCCAGTGGCTCCGAGAGAACCCTCGGCTGGACAAGAAAATGATTGGAGAGTTTGTGAGTGACCGCAAAAACATTGACCTGTTGGAGAGTTTTGTGAGGTGAGAAAACTATAAGAAATGTAAGGGCTAGGGGTGTGGCTCACTTAGCATGTGCCAGGCCCTGGGTTTGATCCCCAGCTCTACAAAGAGAGAAAGAAAGAAATGTGAAACACAGTTGGTAATCAGCAGGTGGGGCGCATCCTTCCCTCAAAGCCTTCTCAGTTAATTCCTACCCCTTCCCATCATTTGTATCTATTGGACCTAAAAGGGACTTCAGCAAGATAGTTTTGGAGCTTGGTAGCGCATGCCTGTAATCTCAGTACTTGGGAGGCTGAGATAAGAGGATTGCAGGTTTGAGGACAGCCTCAACAACCTAGGGAGACCCTGTTTCAAAAATAAAACATATGCCAGGCGTGGTAGCGCATGTTTGTAATCCCAGTACTTGGGAGAGGCTGAGACAGGAGGATCACAGGTTCGAAGATAGCCTCAGCAAGTAATGAGACTCTCATCAACCTAGGGAGACCCTGTTTCAAAATAAAATAAAATAGGGCTGGGGGTGTAGCTCAGAGATAGAATGCCCCTGCATTCAATCCCCAGTACCATACACACACAAAAGATAGTTTTGGAGACTTTCGTCTCCATTCTGCATGGAGAGCATTGCAAAAGGATGGAACAGGGTTTGGGAGTGGGGGGTAGGTTTTTAGTAAGAGTCTGATGATGTGACAAGTGCTAACTAAAGTTAGGGGTTTTGTTAGGCATGACCAGGAGCTACTGCCCCCTTGCCAGAGCCCTTAGTCTCCTCTGTTCCAGTAAAGGAAAGTTAGAAAGACTATGTTTAACAGAGAACCCAGCCTGTGCTGTTTCCACATCTCCAGCCTCTTCGTTCTGCTTCTTTTCCCTGTAGCACCTTCAGCTTTCAGGGACTGCGACTTGATGAAGCTCTCCGCCTCTACCTGGAAGCCTTCCGTTTGCCCGGGGAAGCACCAGTTATCCATAGGTTGCTGGAGGTATTCACAGAGCACTGGAGGGTGAGTCTGAGTGACAGGGGTTAATCCCAGTATCCCAGGTCAGTTTGAGGGCTTCTGTGATTCCAAAGTAGAAAACCCAGCTTCTAGTGGGTGTGGTGGCACACGCTTGTAATTCCAGTACTTGTGAGGCGGAGACCAGAGGATCCAGGTTCACGGCCAGCCTCAGCTACTTAGTGAGGCCCTATTGCTGGGGGTGTAGCTTGGAGGTAGAATGCCCCTGGGTTCATCCCCAGTACCACAAAAAAAAAAAACAACAAACCAGCTGCTGTCTCCTAAGAAGAGTGAGAACGGTATCAGTGAGCTTTCCATGGGAAAAAAAAAAACTGTTTTTATTAAGGAGGTGGCAAGTGGTTGGCCATTTTCTGGGTGGTACCTCCCCTCTGTACCAGCACTGACCAGTGGGTTGGTAGTGAAAGTTTGACAAAAGAAGGGCATTGACACAGGTGGGGTCTTTGCTTTTTCAGAATTGTAATGGCTCCCCATTTGCCAATAGCGATGCCTGCTTTGCCCTGGCCTATGCTGTCATCATGCTTAACACAGACCAGCACAACCACAACGTTCGCAAACAGAATGCACCCATGACCCTGGAGGTAAGCTTGGGTCCCAGCCAAGGCAGAGAAGGTCCAGCACAGCTTTGGAGGTAGCAGGAAGGACATGGGATTTCCATTGAGCATGGTGGACAGGGTTCAGTTCAAGAAAATCAGGGAGGGCTAGACAATCCAGAAGAGGAACTGGAGTGGGGAAGTGGGTTCTTTTACCTACTGTTTCCTAAGTCCTACTTACCACAGACCCAGAAGTCATTTGGGTGGGGCTTCAGCATGGACACAAGGGGAAAAAAGCTTACTGGCCTGTCTTTAGGAATTTCGCAAAAACCTAAAAGGTGTGAATGGAGGCAAGGACTTTGAGCAAGACATCCTGGAGGACATGTACCATGCTATCAAGTGAGTATATGTATAGAATAGTGTAATACTGGGACTCTAGTACTCTAAGCCAGGGCCCAAACTTCCCCCTTTTTATTTTTATTTTTATTTTTATTTTTATTTTTATTTTTATTTATTTATTTTTCGTGCTGGGGATTGAACCCAGGGGCATTCTACCTCAGAGCTTCTTATTCAATCCCAGCCCTTTTTAATTTTATTTATTTATTTATTTTTTGTGGTACTGGGGATTGAACCCAGGGGCATTCTACCTCCAAGCTACACCCCTGGCCCTATTTTTTATCCTTTATTTTGAAACCAGGTCTCACGAAGTTGCAGAGGGCCTCACTAAGTAGCTGAGGCTGGCCGCGAATCCGGATCCTCCGGTCTCTGCCTCCCAAGTACTGGGATTACAAGCGTGCCACCACCACGCCCGGCTCTAGTTTTTATTTTGAAACAGGGTCTTGCTAAATTGCTGAGGGTCTCACTAAGTTGCTAAGGCTGGCCTCGAACCTGTGATCCTCCCATCTCAGCCTCCCAAGTACTAGGATTACAGGTGTGTGCCACCATGCCAGGCTATTTTTTTTAGTGTGGTGCTGGGAATCAAACTCAAGGCCTCACACATGCTAAGCATGTGCTCTACCACTGAGCTACATCCTCAGCCCAAACTATCCCTCGTAAGTAATATCATGGCCCCATTTCCTGCACCTAAAGCAGCTCACAAGATGTGTCCTCTGGCTGGTAAAGAACTCAGGATAGGCACTGGAGGGTGAGGCTTGGGTCAGAAATCAGAGTCAGAAATGGGACATTTACACGCTTGTAATCCCAGTACTTTGGGAGGCAGAGACCGGACTCTCTCTCTCTCTCTCTCTCTCTCTCTCTCCTCTCTCTCTCTCTCTCTCTCTCTCT
>PVJS01026988.1:0-26585 GCA_004027185.1 Glis glis | reverse complement strand
GAAAATGGAAGGACCTGGAGAACATTATGTTAAGTGAGATTAGCCAGTCACAGAAAGTGAAGGACCACAGGTTTCCTTTAATAAGAGCAAGCTTGGGAGTAATTGGGATACAAGAGGGACTCCAGATAATGAAGGAGAAACCTCAGTGGAGCCAGGGAGGTGGTCTAAGGGAAGGGGAGGGGGGAGAGTGAGGTTCACTAATGAAATTACTACCATCAACTATGTGTACATATGTGAATAGACCAATATCAGTCTTTGTACTCTGTATTGGGAAGGGGGGAAGTGGGGAGGTGGGGGGCCACCAAGTGATGTGTGCATGTATGTCACTGTCAACATTATTTACATTATGATGTGAGACTATAATGCACCAATAAGAGCACATTTAAAAAAGAGAGAGAGGTATAGCTAACATCTGCTTATCTAGAGGATAAGTTGCTAGTACCAAAACTGACAGAAACACTTAAATTGCAATGTTGATAAATGGCTAAAGGCTCAAAGTCAGAATGAGAAATTTTAGACTGTAGTTTTAGGGCCTTCCCTCACAGTCTTCTGTTTTATCTCCACAAAGCTCACCATGATCTCAAAGGCAAGAAAAATCTCATTAGGTTTCTGGCAGGAAGAGGAACATTCTGAAATACACAGAGATCATTCTCTGTAACAAAGGCCTATTCTCCAAAGGTAAAGACTTTTAGTAGACTTTGTACTACTTCTGGGAATAGATTTCTACCCAATTGACCTGTTTCAGTCAGCATTCTCACTGCTGTAACTGAAAACACCTGACAACCACAACCTAGAGGAAGGCAACTGCTCAGTTCTGGAGATTTTAGGGGTATAGTTCATGTTAGGCCAGGCATGGGGAGCAGAGAGAGAGTATACAAGGGCTGCATTCTCACATCATGGAGGCTGGAAGCAAGAATGAGTGAGAGCAAGGGGATGAGGCCACATCCCCAGGGATCCTCCCTCAGCAACCCAGCCCCACCTCTAACATGGCTGCCTTGTCTTTGTGAACTCTAGGAGGACATTCTCAATCCATAACATCATGCAACACTATCTTTTTGTATTCATGTAATAGAGAAAAATAAAATTATAGCACTGCAAAAATACTTTTGAAGATCAGAGCCAAGAGACATAGCTCACTAAAGACAGATTTGGTCATAAGAGGTTGGAAAACTTTGCCTTTCTACCTGTTACCACCACAATAACAGGGCTCCAGTTGAGTCAGAGTGGATTATAACTGAGATAGCTGCAAGACAGAGACATTTTTTCTGAGAAGGAGTACTTAGGGAAGCCCAACATTATGAGAAGAGTCAAAGACAAAGACACTAGAAGATTTAGAAGCCTTCAGCAATTTCAGTACATAAAATATTCAACAGTCTACCACTAACCAGGTGAACATAAGTTCTCACATTACAGGTTTATTTACTTCAATCCTATTGCTAAATGCAACATGTCTGGTGTTAAACAAAATACTACAAGATTTGGCAAAAGCAGTCTAAGGAGTCAAAACAAGCAGCAAAATAAGACTAATGCTCAGCTTTTGCAATTATGAAAGAGAATTCAAAACAAATGATTAAAATGTTAAGGGCTCTATAGAAAAAAACACAAGAGGATATAAATAATGTAAGTAGAGAAATAAAAACTCTGAGAATCAAAAACAGTGGTAGAAATAAAAAAATACTGTATCAAATGAAGAATGGTTTTGATGGGTTCAACCATAGACGACACAGTTAAGGAAATATTCAGTAATCTTGAAGATAGGTCAATAAAATATTCCTATATTGAATTAAAAGATAAAAAAAAGGATGAAAAATGGAATAAAAACATAATATCCAAGACCTGATATAGAATTTCAAAGAGTGAAACATAGGTACTTGGAATATCAAAAAGAGAAGAAAGAGATAATGGATGGAGTAGTAGAAGAAATATGTGATGAAATAATGGCCAAGACGTACCTAAAATTAAAGACAAAATTACAGATTCAGAAAGCTCAGAGAACACTACATAGAAAAAATGCCAAACAAAACCTATTTTAGTCATATAATATTCAAACTATAGTTAGCCAAAGATAAAGAGAAAAGCTTGAAAGAAACCAGAAGAGAAAAAGAACCTTACTTATAGAAGAACAAGGGTAAGAATTGTATTGGGATGCTCATTAGGAATTATGTAACAAAATGGATGTGCATTAAAATTCATAAAGTGTTGAAAGAAAAAATTCAAAAACCTAGAATTCTATATCTAACATTTTTTCCTTCAAAAATTAAAAAGAAATAAATGATTTCTCATACAAAATAAAAACCAAGGGAATTATAACCAGTAGATTTGCCCTGCAAGAAATGTGTACAGAAGTTCCTCAGGGAAGCCGGGCGTGGTGGCACACGCTTGTAATCCCAGTACTTTGGGAGGCAGAGACCGGAGGATCCGGGTTCGCGGCCAGCCTCAGCTCGCTCGCTCTCTCTCTCTCTCTCTCTCTCTCCCTGTCTCTCTCTCTGTCTACTTAGTGAGGCCCTCTGCAACTTCGTGAGACCTGGTTTCAAAATAAAGTATAAAAAATAGGGCCGGGGGTGTAGCGCAGAGGTAGAATGCCCCTGGGTTCAATCCCCAGTACCACACAAAAAAAAAAGAAGTTCCTCAGGGAAAAGGAATGTGATATAAATCAGAAACTCAGTATTCTTAAGGAAAAATGTTGCATCAGAAAACGAAAAAGTAAAGGTAAAATATTTAATTATTGTTAATTGATCTAAAATAATTATTTGTTAAAAAAATAATAGTAGCAATATTTTGCATAAAATGTAACATAAATGAAGTGAATGACAGCAAAATCATAAGGGATGAGAGGAAGAAATTGGGATGCTCTGTGGTAAATTATCAATATCTTTGTGAAATGGCATATTGTTATTTAAAATAGAAATAATAATAATTGCATATCATAAATGCTAAAGAAACCAATAAAATGATTAGAAACAAGTATAATTAATATGCTAAGAGAGGAGAGGAAATAGAATCACATAAAATACTCAATTCAAACCAAAGAAGGCAGAAAAGTTTTTATAAAGTAAAAAGGACAAGTACAATAAATAGAAAATAGTCAAGACATTTGTATCCAACATCATAATTGGATATTACTCTAACTACATTAATATGTATTTTAAACATAGTCTAAATTATCCAAGTAGAAAATAAGATTTTCAAATGTGATAAAAAAAGATTTAACCATATGCTGTCTGTAAGAAACCCACTTTAAATTAGGGACATACTGACAAAAACTAAATGAATAAATGTAAGTTGGAAGTACATTCTAAAAGACCTAGAAACAGAGGTAGGTTTGCTGAGTCCCATCATTAGGATCCATTAACAATTAAACCCAAGTAGTGATGTAGACACACTATAATGTTAATTATGAAGGAAATGAAGAGAACAATTGTGGTTTGGTAGTTTAGAAACAGTATCTACTCCAAAAAGTGGTACTTACCAAAAATGATTTAAAGAAAACATCACAGGTTATAGAAAAACATGAAAAGTAGTTCCTTTAAAGTCAAACAAAACAAGAGTGGCCACAATCACCATCTGCATTCACCACTGTAATAATTCCTAGCCTGTTCAATTAGGTAATAAAAATAATAAACAGAAAACTTTAATAATTCTGTTATTATAGGTATTATACACATAATTTTTTCAACTACATTTACTTTAACTAATACATAAAATCACAAAAAGTATACATATTATGGGGTCTCAAGTGATGTTTGGTTACATACAATTATATATTTCAAGAATATCTACAAACTACTAAAACTATTAAGACTTTAATAAAGTTACTTAAAAGTCATAATAACAGAAAGCAACACTACTATTCAGACACCATCAGTTTTAACATACAGCATCATTTTAAAATAACAGTCACAAAAACACACAAAGAAGCTTCACTTGTAAAGAAATATATTTTAAAAACTGCAACCTATATCAGGAGAAATATTATAGGACCTGAAAAAGATCACTAATATACTCATTATTTTAAAATATAAAATAATATCTTTCCCTATACTGAAATAAACACATTTGACTCCAATAAAATTTACAACATAATTTTTCACTAAACTTATCTAGTACCAACATTGATAGGCTAAAAGATAAAGAGCCAGCATTAGCCACACAATTTTGAAGATGGATGGAAGAAGTAGATTCATTCATTTTATAATCTACTGAGACTTATATTACAAGTAGACTAATTACTGCATGGCATTTGTGTAGAGATGATGAATATAACAATGAAATAAAAGAGAAAATCAAAATATATCCATGCATATATGAAAAATGTGTATGGCAGAGTTAGAATTTCAATTAAATGTAGAAAGAGTAGATTATTGGGACAATCAGCTATAAGTATGGAAAGAATAAAATAGAACTGAACTGCACTTCAAATCTAATTTAATTTCTATAATATACAAAAAATGAAAATAAAATTTTAAAATATTAAAAGATTTAACAGTTTCTTCAATGGTAGCAAATTATTAAGTGCACAAAAGTACACACATATACACAGATACCAAAAGAAACCTTGACAATTTTATTACATCAAATGAAAGCTTTATGTCTTGGCAAAGTAACTCCTATGACTAGAAGTCCCCCCCCCACCAATTTCTCTTTATAAAAAAGAGATTACTGGCCCTTAAAACTAAAGACTGAAGTTGTTAAATGCAAAACAGTTTCATGAAACTTGAGGACAATAAAATCCACTGAATTAAGGTATCTACTCTGTGTGTGAAATGGTAACTGTGTCATTATCCTGTATATGTAGAATCTATCTGTGTTATTTGTGGAGGTAAGCTGCAAAATGCCCATAGGTAGATACCAAATAAGATCTAGGAATTCTCTTAGCTGATACCATAAAAGGGGGTTCTTTGTAACCATCTCAGCAGTAGAGGAGGAAACAAAATCTCACCCAGGCCACAACTTCTGCACCAGGAAATTCTCTGACAGAAGTGCTCTTTCCCCTGATCAGATGGGGAAGGACAAAGTTTCCTTGGGGTTCTGCAATCTATAGCAATGATTTCACCATGCCCACTGCACTCACTCTCCTACCTTAGTGTGCATGAACTGCTCCTGCAGTGGGTAGAAGCCATGACCCAGATGTTCTCCTCTTTTGACCATCTGGGTGTCAAGGGTCAGGGGTGGGCACTGAAGTTTGCTTGTGTGCTGCATGTATCTTATGAGTCTATGTCTCATTTAGGCATGAAAAATCTTATTCCTACCTAGACCTCTAAACTCACAATGTTGGTCCTTAATGAATACAATATATTCTTAAAATGAAAAGAGTAGCCATATGTTAGAGGTGTTTGTATGTGACTCAAGAAAGACACAAAGTATTAGAATGTAAAATACATTTTTAAAAAACCTACCATGATTTGGCCATAAAAACGCCACCTAATATAAAGATTAGCAAAAGATTGCACCAAAAAAACAAATTCAAAAACTGAAAGAAAAACCAATATTCATTGAATGATTTTCAATCTTACTAGTAATCAAGGAAATTCAAATCAATATAAGAATGAGAAGCAACCTCATACAAACAAATTCCAAAGTTATACATACAGTAATATTTCATAATATATAAAATTTTATTTAAAACCTGAAGCATAGAAGAAAGTTCACCAATAAAACTATAAACTATAGAAATATTTATATTGTTTTTATATTATTTTACTTGCATGAAATAATTTTATAAGTTCCAGAAGTTACAATTATTACATCATTAAATACATTAAATTAGATATTTGTATTCATGATATAAGGTATTTCATATAAGTTTATTCAAACTAATTTCAGATTTATAATTGCTTTTAACTTTTAGTAATTTTTGTTTATTAATAATGATTATAGAATGCTGGGTAATTAACTGAAGTAAAAAGTCTTACATGTCCTAAACACAGATTATTAATTTGCAAGTAATTGCAGCATATCAAAATATAGTAAATACTGAAAAGAGAAGAAAAATAAAAATCTAGAGTTACAGTGCTTTGGAAATGCCATTCTTAACATTATTCTAGTACATATGATGTATGTTTATTTTTACTTTCTAAATTTGATGTGTAATTCTTTTTTTCTTTTTAAAGTGAAATGTAAAATATAAAAAGTACATATTATTGGGTTCCTATAATGTTTCTGTACATGAATGTATTGTGTAATATTTAAATATGGTTAAGAGTATTTATGGTGAAAATTTTCAGAATCTTTTCTTCTAGCTTTTTGAAACGTATAGCACATTAGTGTTATCAATAGTCACCCTACAGTGCAATAATGTACCAGAACTTCTTACTCCTATCTAAATACAACTTATGTACATTGACCAACCTTTATCAATCCCATCCCCAACCCCCACTCTCCCTGACCTCTGGTAACCACCATCCTACTCTTAACATCCATAAGGTCAAAGTTTAGATTTTACATATGAGATAAAATGAAAATAGAATTTTAAAATGTCATATAATTTTATTTGACAGTATTTCTTTTTCAGTCCTCTCTTTTAAGTACAGAATCCTGATTATGAAAAGTTTCCTCTATCTTTCCATCAACTTCATAAATAATGAATTCAGGTTCTCAATGTGGATTACTTCTGTGTCAGAATCATTATTGCAAAAGATATTGAAATAATCTAAGAGGGGCTCATTTGCCTGTAATGGAACTCTATCTTCAAGACATAAATAAGTAAGTGGGTATTAAAAGGTTATTTGTTTTCCAGATATTAAACAGTATGTTAAGGCCTCAGGATTTAGCCTAGTAATCCATATTTGCATGTAAGTTATCAAAAAGAAAGCCAGATTCTTATTATGGATTTAGAATGGACTGGCATTAAGAAGAGTCACCTTAGAAGGAACAGTTGCTTAGAAAGCAACACCAAATCCTTCACCTTGATTGTCAAATCTAAGGTTCCTGGTCTTTTGCTGTGAAACTCCAGGTAGCAATGTGTTTTTAATGTCTAATAAGTTGTGCCTTGGATATTCCTGAAGCCAAAGGTGAGGTTAATTAGACATAGGAAATCAAGCTACTGCCCTGCAAGTTCACATTCACCATCCAGCTTGCATATGTAATCAGGAGTGAAGGAAGGGGCTATCATTTGCAAATAACCCATACATGGCCACGATGTCAGCAATCCCAAACAGCATAATTTATTTATCCTCTCTCAGTTATAATCTCTTCAATACCACCAAAGTTCTTACACAATCTATAAATACTTCTGTTTCAAAACTATATAATTGAAATTAACCGGGTCAGCTAAGTTAATACTTTTGAAAATCACGTCTCTAGGTTTTCCTATGTTACTATTTTCAGCTAGGAATACTATGTCTACAAAATCCCTATTTTTCCAGTTTTCCATGTAGTTCCAACAATAAATTTTATAATATTTTATTCCCTTCACATGCACATCACTGGCAATTTTAAATTAGAGTTCATGATCAATATAATATACATAGATTCTTCTAGTTTTTTTAATTTCTTCCCATGATAAATCATGGATTTCTTTAAAAGAGAACTCTGTGTAGACTGCCAAGGTTTTTCTAGCTGTAAAGTCTCCCACACTCTGTTTAATATTGATGAGAGATGCATCCATCTATCCAGAGCATTCTAAATCTGACATGTGCTAAAATGCTCCATGGTGCAGCCCACAGTGGTATAAAGAAGGATAACTGAATTGTCAGTGGGAATAGGCTTCTCATCAGAATGATGGAGGTAACCTTAAGTTGAATCAGTACAAATTGGATTGTTTCCTTTGGGTTGCATCGCCAATGTCTGGCAATTAAGATTGTTGCCATGCATCTAAAGTCAGTTGCCAGAGGACTCTCCGCAGGACTGCAATCTCTCCTGTTCCTAAATGTAAAGTAATCATTATCTCCTAAGGCAGAGCATTTATTCAGACCTCTTCCCAGGATACTTCACTGTAAGAACTATAGTGCTAGCAACCCACCAGGCCAACACTAACACTAGGCAGAGAAAGCATAAAACTTTCCACATCAAGGACTATCAGCTAAGACACTTTTTAGTTTGGGGGAAGCATTTTGAGGAGATTGAGTATTATCTCTCTAACTTCTGGAAGTTTTACCTTAAAGAGAGAATATATCAGGACATTAACAAGAATCTAATGTTGAAATCTATCTCTAAAGACCAGAAAAATTCTAACTTAAATAATTCTGTTTTCACCATCTTAGATGAAATCATTTCTCATTCATTGACACTATTTGTAGTTTTCTACCACTATTAATCTATGGTAGTTATTTTTGCATTGCATAACTCTTACTTCCCAGACAAGTCTGGAATCATGTTTTAGACAGAAATTCGAGTAATATGTATCTGCACCTGCTTCAGAACAGCACAGACAAGGGCTTGAGCCATCACCTATCAGCAAAGAAAGTCCTAAAAGTGGTACCGAAACTGAGAAGGGAAGAAGGTAGCGATGTAAAAGTACTGGAAAAATAGTCACTTACTGCAAATAGTTAATCTTCAATAAAGCAGGATCAAACTGAAAATAGAAAAATGCAAAAACAAAACTGAAGTTATCTATAGCAGGTACCTAAAGATTCTGCTCCAGGTGATTATCACTGGAGTATTTTCCTCAAAAAAATAGTAAAAGAATGTAAATTCCATATTTTACATGATGGAAGCTTCTTAGATTATACCAACCAATGCTTTGGATGTAACACACAGTGCCATTAGTTCTAGGAGAACAGAAGTCTGACTCTTGTCAATAAAAATCACAATTTCTGGAATTTTATAACAAAAGCCATAACAGACTGGAGAATGATTTCAGTAAATTTCCAGTAAATCACAAATTACTAAAGAAAGGCAACGAGAAAGAGAGAAAAGTTGGCAGAAAGGCAAGACTTCAGTATAATTTTTCTCTCCCTTATATCTCAGTGAAATGGTTGTCATCTTTTTCAATATCTCAGAGATTTTCTGTCTTTGAAAACAAGCACATGGGGGACGGGGGAGAGAGAGAATGAGAGAGAGAGAGAGACTGGAGAGGCTCTATGCCCTCATTTATAATGCCATAATTATAAAAAGAGGATTCAATATTGAGCAAGGTTGACAGGGATCCTGACCTGATAGTGCTTACTATCTGGAAAAGAAGATAACATTAATCAGACAACTGCACAAAGAAAAATAAAATTGTGACAAAATACAGTTCTATGGTGTCATGTGGCCATGTAATAGAAAGAAAATATGGTCTAGATGGCCAGAAAAAGCCATGACCAGGAAGTGAATACTGAGATGAGATACTAGGCAAAAAGGATTTGGGAGTGGTGAGCTGCTGGCAGGTAGGGAGAAACAAGCAGGCACAAGGACACTGCGGTGAGGTCAGATGATGGGAAGAGGGCTGAATGGCTTCTGTGCATGGAATGCAGGAAGGGAGGGGAGCAGGAGGTGGGATGACGGGGAACTGAGAAGAGTGCTAAACCATGTGGACATCATAAATCGGAATAAAGAACTGGTCTTTGTCTCCATTCTAAGAGAAATGGTTCACAGAGACAATTTGACACCTCAGTTTGTATTTCTTAAAGCTCTATGGATAATACAACAGGCTCTTTACTGGATATAAGTAGATAATTTATGAGACTTCTGGAATAATCTAGGGAAGATATTATAGTAGCTGGGACCAGGAAACTGATGGAAAAGAAGGGGGGAAATGGGATAAAGTCAAGATACTTTTTTTGGTAGATAAATTTTTCCAGATTAGGTGATAGATTAAGTCTGTGAAATGAAGGAGAGAGAAGTGATGAGATGATTTCTAACTTTTCTGATACATGGTGATGTCATTTACTGAAATCAAGAACATGAAAAACATATTTTTGGAGAGAAAGCTAAGAACTTCATTTGCAACAAGTTAAATTTAAAGCACTTCTGTAATCAGATATATCGATTTGTTTTTCATTGCTTTTGTTGTTGTTTCTTGGGTTTTGTTTTTTGTTTGTTTGTTTGTATTAATGATCGAACTCAGAAGCATTCTACCTCCAAGCTACACCCCTAGTCCTTTTTATTTTTATTTTTTTTTTTTTTGGTTTGAAATAGTCTAAGTTTCTAAGAGTTTTACTAAATTGCCAAGGTTGACCTCGAACCTGCAGTACTCCTGTCTCAGTTCCCAAGTACTGAGAAAACAGGCATGTGTCACTATTCCTGAATTAGATATATCAATTTGGAATTGATCAGCAAAGTTTATAACTAATACATCATTTTATAGAGTCATTTTAAGGTTTTCTTGAGAACTTTTTAGTCTTTCTTCCTTTTGTAATGAGAACAGCATAAATTAACATGTTTTCACTTTGCTCTATCTTTTGGGATTATTGAAACTAATTGACACTCAATTAATGTAACCAGATAAGCATTCATGGTTAGCATATTGATTTTGTCCCACTGATTACCCTAATTTTCTATCCGTTGGTTGCTGTGGCTCACATATTCTAGGAAGATTTCAAGTATATAAATATATTAGCATGGAAAAATATACATCTAGTTGAATAAAAAAATTATTTAAAGTCCCTCATAAAAATTATATAAGAATAAAATAGTATTTATTAGAGTACTAGGCACTGTAAAATGATAACTTGTTGACTAGTTATGCTGACTAATTAGGCCACAGTCAATATCACCAGAAGTGGTATTTGTAAGTCTTAGGCATAGGAAAATTTATTTAAAAAAAAGGTATTTTAATGTCATTAAGGGTTTCAATATTTAGAATACATCTTTGTAGAGTTTTTGTCATGGCCGTTATGTGTATACTATATAACTTTACATACATATGTGCACATGCATGTACTTACACAGATGTATACTCACAGGCACATTTTCTGTTCAGATATCACCATATTTTTTTAAATTTATCAGTGATTTTTGTTAAATGACAAAATAATAAAAGCAGAAACAGACAAAAGTGTTGTTTTTGTTGGCCAACACTAATAGAAAGTACTGCAGTAAGAAAAGGAACCGTCACAATATCCCCACCCCCTGCCTCCATCTCTGGTGGACATTCTGTTGTCTCATTATTTTACTACTGCCTCTCTATTCACTACCTCACTCCAAGAAAGTTCCCAGTATTCCATTTACTTAATAAAGGCATTTTAGTGGATGTGCTATGAATTTTCAATATGCTCTCTGAAATTTGAGGAACCTAATTAGGAATGTATTTGCTTTCTCTTTTTTCAGGGTGATTAATTCAGTACAAGACTTTCAGCCTAATGTTACTCCAAAGAAAAAACAGACAGAGAAAAGGAAGTCCTACTTCTACAGACTAATAGGCTGGTAATTTAAAAAAAACAAAATTGAATCAACTATTGACCCAGAAGAGTTGTTTTCAATATTGTAAATTATTTCTGTTTAGGTTTCTACTGCCAGGTTAATGAAGTCAGTCCTTTGGCCTTATTGTAGCTGTTAGCAAATGAAAATATGTTTGAAATCACTGTTTTGTGATTTACACTGGAGAATCTATTTCAGTAAATATATTCCTTTGCCAATAACTTTCCTAAAGTCAGATGCTTTTATTTGGAAAACAAAAATGAAAAAAATTGCTAACTAATTAATTGCTTGGTACTAGATATTCATATATACTTAGGTGCTAAATATTCATAAATACTTCAGGTGAATTTAAAAATATAAGAGATGGAAAATCTAGAATGTCTTCCTCGGGTTGCTTCATTTAATATAAAGTTCAAGGAGCAACACCAAGAATGAAAATCATGACATAAATGAATAAATCATATATAAAAATCAGATCAGGTAATAAAATATACATAGGAAAAAACTACAATGAAATAATTACTTGTAATCTATCTTCTCCATACTTGGATCATTGTTTTATGCTATAGCTACAGTTATAATGAATTGACCTCAATATAACATAGGTATACATCCTTAACTTATGTCTTAAAATTAGTCTGTCTACATAACCTTGAGCACACTAGCAATGATGTACTGGCTGTCTGTTTTAATTGTACATAATTAATATCCACATGATTTAGAAATAAATTCTTAACAACACTCATTATGTTCCTTTAATGACATTACAACATTTCTTTTGAAGTCATGCCTATATTGAAATAACTTGAAAGATAAAATTAAGGTTATTAAGTATCTCCTCTCTGTTTCCTTAAAGGACATTACAGTTGCTAAACTTTCATTACCTGATAGACCACTGAAGCTCTACCAAACTTCTTCTCTCTATAAAAATGCACCCATAATCATTTTCTGTGTGGTGACATTCTGATGCAAATATATCCCCAAAAGCAATAAGAGATGTCTATATCAATTATTTGGAAGAAGAGAAAGAAAGAAATATCTCAAATTTAAACCATTGTAAACTAGAAAAAAATGGCAAACTAGAAAAAAATAGCAAAAGAATAAATTTTAAGTATGGGCTGGGAAAGACTGAATTTTTCATGAGACAATGTATCTTTCAAATTCTATGAACATAAATAATCTGAAAACCGGTACATTTGCCTAATTTTTCTAGAAGTTAGGAAAGTTGGAGATAAATCGATAGCTGGGGATTTGTTTAGGGGTCATATGCGATATATTATATTATGCATTTTGTAGACTCTTCAAATATTTTTATTTAAATTCATTTTTTACATGAGATTTTTCTTTAGTTTTTCAGTCCAGATATTTATAGCCAGTAATAAACTGAATGTAACAGAGATCATGTCATTCAATAAACCAACCAATTAGGAAAAGTCCTACTTCTAGCACCAGTCCATCATCCTCCATCTAGCACAGGGCATCAAAGCCATGGAAAGAACATTTTTAAGAATCGAAAGACCATAGATTTCATTCCACTTTCATAATTCATTAGCCAAGCAACCTTGATATAATACTTGGTCATTCTGAATCCATTTACTTATTGACAAACATTACACTAATTTCTCCCTTGTCTGTGCCTCAAGACTGCAAATATAAGTTATAATGCATGTAAAACACAATCCTGAAAAAAACAAAAAATCCCATAAGAATATAGCTTATCAATAAAAAAGTGATAGATTTTGCATCTCCAGAAAAAAAAACTCAAAAAAAGAAAAAGAATTGTACTTTAGTTTACAAGACTTCTAGCTAGCCTCCAATAAGTATTTTTGTGTTTACTAGCAGAGATGGAACCGGATGCAATCAACTTACTTCTGGAGCCTGAAGAGTTCCTCACCACTGTGAAGGAGTCGGCACTCTGTCTGGCTGCTGCAGAAGACGGGCAGGGTGAAAGCATCTCCAAGGCTGGTTCTGAGGATGCTGCTCCAGGGAAGGTGGTCAGCTACTACATATCTTCTCAAAATCCAGTTGAATGGTGACAGGAACTCTTCAAAGGAGGCAAGCAAACACACAAAAATAGTGTATCAAAGAATGCTTCTGACATATCTTGAAATCAACAATTGTCATTGTCAACTCATGATCAGTCTCAAACTACATCAGGACTATTGTTAAAGGGAATTCAAATAGATTCGCATAATAAAGGCTTTCCAGTGGAACGTGCAGTATGTTCCAGTTTCAATAAATATGTCAACGTTCTGGTTTGCATTTTTGGAAGGAGTTGTCTTCTCTCAAAACTGAAGGTAGTCTAAATGATCATAATCTACATCGTTCACTTTCTTTATATTTCATTCTTTCAATGGGCAGTCTGTTAAAACATTGAATAAATCAACACATAATCATCACCCACTCTGTGTCAGGCATTCACACGAGTAGGAATACAGCAGTGAGCGTGATGAAGTCCTGCCCTCATAGAGCTAAGAGTCTTGGGTTGTTCTGTCTGTATTTTGTTCAACAGAGAAAATTCATCTATTGCAACACATGTGTCTATGGAGAAAATATACAGATATGCATGCTAAATTCATTAAATTTAAAGTTAAAAATCTGTATTTTAACTTTGTGTCCAAAGATTGCTATTTCTACTTCTTCCTGAAGGTTCCATGTCAGTCTGAATAATAACTGACCTGGCTCTATTAGACACAATATTTCATTTTCTTTCTCCTAAGATCTCTATAATATTTCCAACTGATAAAAACTTTTGACATTTTTAATGCAGAAACAGGCTGAGTTTAAATGTTCTCTAAAATTTTACTTAGGCTATGACATTTTAGCTGCAGAAGCACGTGAATAATAACACATTTCCAAAGAAAAACAACAAAAAAGATATAATAAAATAATTTCAATTTAGTTTATTGTTTCTGCAATCTCTATTTGTAGAGACAGATGAATGATCTTATGAATCCCAATTTAAGAAGATGATTCCATTGTCTTAAGATGCCCAATAATTAGGAATTTCTTTTGAAAAAACATTACAGCTGCTGCCTATTTTAATATTGAAATTCTCAGAAATGCTAAAATTCAAAGCATAGATTAGTAGTATGGTTGAAAAATAGTAAACTACAGTTTATATATTTCAGTTGTTTCTATGTAACTGTCAGAAAATTTTATCTCTTTAAAATTATATTTATTAAAAAGATATTTATTATGGAATTATAGAATATCTAGGACATCTCACATACAGACACATGAACACAAATCAATCATATTCCAACTGCCCTGATATAGCCAACCGCCCTGATTGTTTTTATTCATTTTCTTCCATGAATATTTTCAACTAATTTTTATATTCATATATGCATTACAAAAATATAAGAAATCCAAAAGCAAATCTCCCTCCAAAGCAATCCTTCTCAGAAAGAACCAATTTCACATCTCAGAACATTTGTTCAGAAATATTTCACACATACATAAGTGTGTGTGTGTAGGCCTGGGTCTGTGTAGATTTTTAAACATACATAAGGGATTCTACCCTGCTTAGCCTTGTTTCTTTCTGATAGGTCATTCCATTTATTTAATATTTTCATTCCACTTCCATCTTCCATAAGCAACCCAACCATTCTGCCAGTATAAATATACAATATGCATGATTAGCTCATAAAGTGTCCTAATTGAAAAAGACATGCAAGTTTCTGGGATTTTGTTATTATAAAAATTATATAAACCAGGCATGGTGGCACACACGTTTAATTCCAGTGCTTGGAAGGCTGAGACAGGAGAATCGCAGGTTCGAGGCCAGCCTCAGCAGCTTAGCGAGATCCTCAGAAGGTTAGTGAGACCCTGTTTCAAATTAAATTAGGGCTGAGGATATAGCTCAGAGGAAGAATGCCCCTGTGTTCAATTTCCAGTACCACCCATACACACACACACACACACACACACACACACACACGATGTAATTAATGTCCATTTGCATGTATTTGCACATGTTTGTGAGTACATGCATAATAAATTCCTAAAAATAAAATGCTAAGGCCTGAAAGTATCATTTATTCTATACCTCTGATTATGTTCCCCTCTTAGTAGTAAGTGGATGGTATAAAGACAAAGTAAATTTGAGATTTGTAATTATGTTCTATATTATTGCATTGTGGTACCAAAATATAAATGCCTCAAAATATTATTCTAATCTACCCAAAGGGAGTACTGATAATCAGCAATATTTCCCTGTCTTCATTTTGGTATGAAAAGAGATAGGCTCCAACACCTATCTGTATTCCAATTCCTTGGAAAAAGTTCCTGTTATGTATGCTTATGCCATTTATTGATGATAACAATATTTTCTCTTTTGTAATCACTTTTATAAAGGACTTACTATATGCCAGAATCCACAAAACATATGTTACTTCATGTTTCCCAAGAATCATTAGGCCTGGGGATGTAACTCAGTGGTAGCGTGCTTGCCTGGCATATGCTAAATCCTGGGTTTAATCCCTAGCATCACACAAGAAAATAAATAAATAAAATATTTTTTCCAAAAATAAAGTGAAACACATATTCCTATATTATTGCTATAAAAAGCCAGAACAGAGAGCCAGGTATGGTGGTTCACACTTGTGATCCCAGTACTTGGGAGGCTGAGTCAGGAGGATCACAGGTTTGAGGCCAGCCTCAGCAATTTAACAAGACCCTATTTCAAAATTAAAAAAGAAAAAGAAATAGAACTAGGGATGTAGCTCAAAGGTAGAACACCTATGGATTCAACTGCCAGTACCACACACACATACCCGCAAACACACATACACACACATACACAAGCAAGACAGAAAAAAATCCATTAACCTTGGGCAAGGACATATACGTCATGTAGCTAGTAACTGGAAAAACCAGTTTCACCTGTCTCACTCCATACACATCATGATATTAGTGAAGATTTCAGAAAACCATTATAAGATTCTTTTATGGTTTGGATAAGTGTTCCTGAAAGTTCCATATGTTACAGGCTTGATGCCAGGGCAGTGCTATTGGTAAGTGCTGTGGACCGTAGAAGCTGGGGCCGTGCTGGAGGCCCTGCCTCCGAGGGGGTTGTGGGACCTGGTCGGTCCTCTTCCTCTCTCTGCTTCCTGACTCAAGTCATGACTTCTCTCTTTGACACACGTACCTGCCATTGCCATCCACACCCTCACCAGAGGCCCAAACAATGGTGCCTCTCAGCCTTGGTCTTGAACCTTCAGAACTGTGAGCCAGATAAATCAATTCTCTTTACTAAGTCAATTACCTCAGGTAATTTAGTGTAATCAAGCGAAGCTGACTAACACAGATTCTATCGTAAAGTCCATACATATCAGTCATTGTGATGTCTAAGGTAGAAGATGTGTGATTTTAATACTACGATTTCCAAGTGTTATAAAGATTTCCTTTTTTCTCAATACATGTTGAATTAAACATCTTGTAAGAAATTCTGATCAACGTTTTAGCTCCCAGTTGTCACTGTGTTGGCTGTCTTCCAATCTTAGAAAATTTGGCAACAGTAATGCACATGTAGTCCCAAGAAATATGGTTCCTCCTCCAACAATTATCTTGAATGCCAACACTGAACTCAGAAAGAACTCGGCAAACATGAGCAAAACTTTGGAAGTTATTAGCCAATACCTTTTTAAAAGTAAAAATCATTATCTCCTCTTCCACCTAATGATACATTTTTACCTTATAATGCCTTTACTAACTGTCCATCAGATCTCTGGAAATATAGATTGATAATAGTTTCATAATCAGCAAAAGCATGGCTTTACAGTTTTATAGACCTGGTTTGGAATCATAGCTATTACCATATTACTCACTTTTCTTCTTTATAATTAAAAAATAATATTACAAAAAGATTTGATTATGTCAAGGTATATCTGGAAGTACCATTCATGGCAGGAAATAATTTTGCTTCCCAAGGAAGTTCTTTCTAAGGCTGCCCTAAGTTTTGATGCACTAAAAACTGAGGAGATCCTTGAAATATTTAAACACAGCAGTGACATAATCTTAAGTACCCCATCATTTTTGTTGCTTGTTTTTTGCAGTACTGGGGATTAAACTCAAGGGCATTCTACCTTTGAGCTACACCCCCAGCCCTATTTTTTATTCTCCATTTTGAAACAGGGTCTCACTAAGTTGCAGAGGGCCTCACAAGTAGCTGAGGCTGGCCACGAACCGGATCCTCCGATCTCAGCCTCCCAAGTACTGGGATTACAAGTGTGTGCCACCATGCCTGGCCTCCATCATTTTAAATATCCACAGCATTTGAACAACTATGAGCACACCCAATTGTATCATTACATATTCTTCTCTGTCTTATACAAATAGTACAAAATAAATCACATGGGTGAGTTCTATGTTAATCTTTAATTATATTTACCTTGTGTTGAAGATGATTTAAAGTTAAGCATTATATTATCCAGATGTTTGATCTACATGATGAAAAAAACCAGCTGATTTGAAATATCTGAGTAATTGAATCATATGTTTTCAGTGCAATTCATTCCATCACTTATTTAATAATCATAAAATAATATATTGTTTGGCACAATATAGTCATTCTTTATAGTGGACTACTCCAAAAATGAGGTTATAACAAAAGAGCAATTTTACTAAGACAAATATCTTAGAAATAAGTTAAACTAGACACCCAGAATAAAATTTAACTATAACCAAAAATAAAATTATTTCATAGTTTAAGTTTATTTATTTTTTATTTTTTTCTCAGTACTGGGGATTGAACCCAGGGGCATTCTACCTCTGAGCTACACCCCCATCCCTATTTTTTATTCTTTATTTTGAAACAGGGTCTCACTAAGTTGTGAAGGGCCTCACTAAGTAGCTGAAGCTGACTTCGAACCCGGATCCTCCTGTCTCAGCCTCCCAAGTACTAGGATTACAAGCGTGCGCCACCACACCCGGCTTATTTCATAGTAATGAATTGTTTAAAGAAGAAATATTCAAGCCGGGCGTGGTGGCGCACGCTTGTAATCCCAGTACTTTGGGAGGCGGAGACCAGAGGATTCGGGTTCACGGCCAGCCTCAGCTCTTTCTCTCTCTCTCCCTCTCTCTCTCTCTCTCTCTCTCTCTCTCTCTCTTTCTCTCCTTAGTGAGGCCCTCCGCAACTTCGTGAGACCTGGTTTCAAAATAAAGTATAAAAAATAGGGCTGGGGGCGTAGCGCGGAGGTAGAACACCCCTGCGTTCAATCCCCAGTACCACAAAAAAAAAAGAAATATTCAGAAAGATTCATATAAGCACTGTAATTAAAACATACATGCTCATCAGGAGCACTGCTAAACCTACTGTAAAAATTATATTAGGGACACTGATTGAATGCAGAAATGCACTTGTGTTGTTGGATAAAAGTGTAGTACCATACACTTGGCTATAGGAAAATGTTTACAAATTATTACACACACCCCAAATCATATGACAAATAAATTAATGCACTAGCAGAGCATTTACTGCTTAATGTAAATGTCACATTGAAAATGAGAACGACTAATCATCCCTTTCCTCTAATAGCAAGAGTTCAGCAGTTAAATAAACCATAAATCTTGGTGACCTAAAAATTTTATTACTGCATTTGTAATTTCCTGTTAACAACTCACAGAAAGTATCTTTAAGTGATGCTGTATTTCAGCAAGCAACTCTCCAAGGTGAAGGGCTTTTTGTGGGGTGTGGAGGTAAAGGGTGGCCACAGGAGGTGATTGATTTGCAAGGGTTTTAAGGAATTAATGCATTGACTAAATTTCACATTGATTGTTTAAAATGTGTTCTCATCACAAAGAGACACTAAATTAATAACTGATTTATTGAAGAAACAAAATGTATTATCACAGCTTTACCTTAATTAAAAAAATTCTGTTTACTAGACAGTAGTTGTAAAATTATTATAAAAAATAAATAAAACAAATGCAAACGAAGGGCCATAGGAAGACTATTGAGCTAATGAAGTGTTTTTACTTGCATCAGTAACATCTTATCAAATAACAAGGATGAAAAGAATCAAAAATAAAAATAAAACACTTCAAATTATAACTTCTTCACAAAAGAAATATGTGCTAAATGTTTCCTTGAAATTTGTTTGAAATTCAAAGTTTTGAAAATATGTATTTTTTTTCCCAAAGACAATTTTGACTGGCACATCCTTTTCCCTTGGTGAAGTAAAGGTTGGTCCTTTGTCTCCTTCCCTTGCTACCTCACTGCCTGCTCTGAGGATATAAAGGGTAATCCTGCTCTGTTCTTTTGAACACCAGGAAAAACAAAACCCGACATTCTTATGGACAAAAGTCAGCAAACAAATATTATGGTCACACTGTCATGCATATCACTTTACCTCCTTACTAAAGATCGTTTTTAATTATAAGAGAATACCAGTGATACAATTGTCATTTTAACTACAGGTATCTACATACACTTCCTCATTCTCTTCCTTCATTTTTCCTGAACTCCTCATTTCCTTTCTTCCTCCCTTCCTTCCACCTTTATTTTCTTTCCCCACAACCTTACCGCTTGCAAATAAAATCAGAAAAAATAATATAAAGAACCTTAATACTGCACATTCCTGAAACATATGAATATTAATAAATGCATTTAAATAGAATTTCAAATCATGGATATTACTTTGTGCCCTTTCTTCAGAATTCTGACTCATGTGTATGTCTGTGGATTCCAAATCAATATTTTAACCTTCAAATGTTCTTTTAATAAAGATAATGGATAGGAGTTAGTAAAATCTAAGTATAGGTTATATAGGAATCTCTCTACGTTGTTTCTCACAATTAATAAAAATCTTCCTAATGGTGCATTGTGAGCCTTAGGGTGAATCTTAATTGTCAACAGTTTCATATAATAAATTTAGAGCTCTACCAGGAAATAAGTAGTCACACACTGACACACACACACACACACACACACACACACACACACACACACCAAGTTTAATAGTTCCAGTGAATTATTTGGTCTTTATCAAGCCACATGTGGAATAAAGTGTGTTCCATAGAAAAAATTTGAATTCATTAGTCAATGAAAAGTAATAAATTGCTCCTTGTTTTGGGGTGCCAGACCACTTTATCCTAAGGGCTGAGATCAGGATTTGCACCGGGTATATGTTATAGTAAACATGCCAGGTAGTGAGTGCCCTGCTGGACTAGAATTAACTCTCTTGCCTTATAATTTTTCATTTTTAGCCAAAAAAATAAAAATAAAATTAAGAGAAAATGTGGACTTCCAGTGCTTGGAAAATGTGAGAAGTTTTGAATGGGAGAAAATGCTTAGTAGTGTGAAATTGAATTGTTCCGTGTGGGTTTGTCACAATGGTTATTTCTTTCTTTTTAATTCATCTTTTTAAACTCATCAAAATGCTTAATAAATTACATCAATAAATAAACCTACCTAAAATGCATAAATCCAAACAAATGAATCTATGCTCTAAGCATATTGAACTCCTACATGGGCTCACAAAATGCATAGACACACATACAGATACATTAGTAGATATTTCTAATGTATATACCTACATTAGTGTACATCAGAATACTATATAATTATATAGTAGAATATTTTAATATAGGTATATATCTTCCTATTGATATACCTATATATTAACCTGTATACATACATGTATACTTATATTATACACATGCACACACACACACACACACACACACACACACACATATATATATTGAGAGAGAGAGAGAAAGAGAGAGAGAAAGGGAGGAAAGGGGAAATGTGGTTTATAATGGTCACTGTAAGAACACTAGCACATGTATAATAAAGTCGGTGTGTTGAATATGAGGACATAAGTTCTGGGCAACTATTGATCAATTGAAAAATTAGATTCATAATCAGTTAGAAAAACATTCTGGAATGATTTCGACATACTAAGAGCCTCATGGAATATGGGAGTTTGGAACCAAACCACTGTCAACATGCTGAAAAGCAGTGTGGGTGTGGGCAACATCTAGAAGCACAAGGAGGACATTTTAGGGGGTGTTGGAGGAGATTTACAAACAAATTTATGACAGTGAGTAATTAAGAGTTTAGAAGTGAGAGATCTCCATATGAAATTTATGACTTATTTTTCTAGGTCTGTGAAGAATGACATTGGTATTTTAATAGGGATTGCATTGATTCTGTAGATCACTTTTGGTAGAATGGCCATTTTGACAATATTTATTCTGCCTATCCAAGAGCAAGGGAGATCTTTCCATCTTCTAAGATCTTCTTCAATTTCTTTATTTAGTGTTTTATAATTTTCATTGTAGAGGTCTTTTACTTCCTTGGTTAGGTTTATTCCTAGGTATTTGTTTGGTTTTGAGGTTATTTTGAGTGGAATTGTTTTCTGGATTTCTTCCTCAGTGGATTCATGGTTGGCATATAGAAAAGATGCTGTTTTTTTATGTTGATTTTGTATCCCGCTACTTTGCTGAATTTGTTAATTAGCTCAAGTAGTCTTTTGGTTGAGTTTTTTGGGTCTTCTAAATATAGAATCATGTCATCTGCAAATAAACATAATTTTAATTCTTCTTTTCCTATTTGAATTCCTTTGATGTCTTTCTCTTGTCTTATTGCTCTGGCAAGAGGCATGAAGACTATATTGAAAGAAATATAGTGGTGATAGTGGGCATCCTTGTCTTGTTCCTGATTTTAAAGGTAATCCCCACAGTTTTTCCCCATTCAATATAATGTTGGCTTTAGGTTTATTGTATATTGCCTTAATTATGTTGGGGTACATTCCTTCTATTCTGATTTTCTGCAGTGTTTTTTTTTAACGTGCTTTTATTGGTGCATTGGAGTCTTACATTGCAATGAATATCTATTTGATGTTAACATATATGCACACAGCTCTTAGTGTCCCCACCTCCCCCCACCCATATAAAGTACCAAGAATGATGTTGGTATATTTTCACATGTACATATTATTTATGATAGTAATTCCATTAATTCCCTTCTTTCTTGCCCTCCCCCTTCCCTTGTACCACTTCCCTTATTCTGCTGAGGGTTCTCCATTATCAACCAGAATCCCTTGTGTGACCCTACTACTCCTTAGGTTGTGCATATTAATGAAAACATGACCCACCATATGACCCGTCTATACCACTACTGGGTATCAAACCAAAGGGATTGAAACCAGAAAACTACAGTAATAGATGCATGCCCATGTTCATAGCAGCACAATTCACAGTGGCCAAATCATGGAAGCAACCTAGGTGTCCATCAACAGATGAGTGGATTACAAAATTGTGGGAAATACACACAATGGAATTCTACTCAGCAATAAAGAAGAACAAAATAACATCATTTGCAAGAAAATGGAAAGAACATTATTTTAAGCGAGATCAGTCAATCACAAAAAAGAAGGGACATATGTTTTCTGCAGTGTTTTTAACATGAATAGGTGTTGGATTTTGTCGAATGCCCAGAAGAGCCAAAGCAACTCTCAGCCATAAGAACAATGCAGGAGGCAGCACAATTCTTTATTACTATAGATGCGACAGAGCTACAGTAATAAAACAGCATGGTACTGGCACAAAAACAGACACACAGACCAGTGGAACAGAACAGAAGATACAGAAACAAGTCCACACACTTACAGCCAATTGATTTTCAACAAAGGTGCCAGACACATATGTTGGAGAAAAGACCACCTTTTCAACCAATGGTGTTGGAAAAACTGGTTATCCATTTGTAGAAAAATGGAACTAAATCCTTACCTCTCACCTTGCACAGGATTCAACTTGAGATGGATTAAAGACCTGGAAGTTAGACCAGAGACTGTGAAGCTACTAGAGGAGGGCATAGGTACAACACTCCAACATATAGGCACATGTAGAAATTTCTTCAATGAGATCCCCAAAGCTCAAGAAATTAAAACAAAAATTAATGAGTGGGAAGGCATTAAACTAAAAAGTTTCTGCTCATCAAAAGAAACCATCAAGAGTCTAAAGAGAAAGCCTACAAAATGGGAGATCTTTGCCAGCTATCCCTCTGAGAGAGGATTAACATCTAGAATATACAAAGAACTTAAAAGACTTTATACTAAAAAACAACCCAATCAAGAAATAGGCAATTAATTGAATAGACACTTCACAAAAGAAGAGATACAAATAGCCAATAAATACATGAAAAAATGTTCAACATCATTAACACTCAGGGAGATCCAAATCAAAACTACACTGAGATTCCATCTAACCACAATCAGAATGGCAATCAAGAAGTCAAAAAACAATAAACATTGGCGAGGATGTGGGGAAATTGGGACTCTTCTACACTGTTGGTGGGATTGCAAATTAGTTTAGCCACTATGGAGATCAGTGTGGAGATTCCTTAGAAAACTGGGAATGGATCCACCATATGATCTGGCTATACCACTACTGGGTATCTTTCCAAAGGGGCCAAAATCAGAAAACTACAGTAATATATGCATACCCATGTTCATAGCAGCACAATTCACAATAGCCAAATTATGTAATCAACCTAGGTGTCCATCAACAGATGAGTAGATTACAAAATTATGGGATATACACACAATGGAATTTAAATAACAAAATTATGTCATTTGCAAGAAAATGGAAGGACCTAGAGAACATTATGTTAAGTGAGATTAGCAATCACAGAAAGTGAAGGGTCATAGGTTTTCTCTAATATGCTCAAGCTAGGGAGTAATTGGGATACCAGAGGGACTCCGAATAATGGAGGAGAAACCTCAGTGGAGCCAGGGAGGTGGACTAAGGGAAGGGGAGGGGGAAGAATGAGGTCCATTAATGGAATTATTACCATCGACTACATGTACATATGTGAAAATACCAATGTCAATCTCAGTACTCTGTATTGGGAAGGGGGGATAGAGAGGCGGGGGTGAGGGCCACCAAGTGCTGTGTGCATGTATGTCACTGTCAACGTGATTTACATTATGATGTGAGACTATAATGCACCAATAAAAGCATATTTTAAAAAAGGAAGTGAGATATCCTCCACTTTAGAATATCCCATTCTAATAGTATACCACGTGCTAGATGCTCTTTGAGACCCAGAAACATCATATGATTAACTGAATGTCCCACAGCATCTAGCACGCTCAGCTACTTAAAACAGACACCTAAGAATGCTCACATGTGGAAGCCAGTGAAAAATGGAGGAACAAGGAGGACTTAAAAATAAGGGAAGGTACTACTATATTAGTTGAAGGGGGTTTGGGGAGGCAGGAGAGGAGGTGAAAGGGAAGATTTGATGATGGAAGCAGTTCAATTAATACTATGTTCATAGATGAAATTATCAGTATCAATGTTAATGTTATGTATGGGGAGGGGAAAGCAGCAGGGTGTGACCGGGGGATAACACTCAAGTGCTGCATGCATGTATGTCTCTATTACTCTGAACCTCACTGATGTATAATTACATTGCACCAAAAATATGCCAAAGAAATACAAATGAAAGGTTTTTAGGTACAAATGAAGGAAAAAGTTCAGAGAAGTTATTTCTTAAGGAGAATGTTTAAAAGAAAAGATGACTCAAAAAGAAGGATGTTCTACAAGTGAAACTCATAGGATGTGATTAGAAATGATTTTGATGACAGAGAGGTCATTGGAAAGAAAATTAAAGAAACCATGAAGACTGCACCACAGGAATTCTCCATAAGGTCAGATTATAAAGTATTTATGTACACGAGGCAGAAGGAAGGATATAGAACTAAAGATGAACACAAAATAATGTTTACAAAGCACTTTCAGTTACATTATTTCATTAGACAGTGACCCTGCTGTCCTTGGTCTTTTCTTGTTCAGCATTTTAGCACTGACTCGAAAAAGGATGTAAGAAACTGTGCTTATTAAATCTGTGAATCTGTGACTGACATAAAACTGGGATTTTAAAATGTCTCCATAGGTTTAATGGATGGGCCAAGACTGTCAAAATGAAATATAACAAAGCCAAAGGTAAAGACACTTAGATTCAGAAAATTAACTATTCAAGTGCAGGTGAGGGATACTCTCGGAAAAGGAGTTCACATGAAACACACATAAGGGATTAATTATCTCCATGATCCTGAAGGGTCACCAGTTTCAGAACTGCAATTTCGGCATTCATTAATAGGAAAAGCTTACCCAGATCAACAAGTTTAACAGTTGCACTGAATTATCTGGTCCAGATCAGACCACATCTGGAATATAGAGTGTCTAATTCTGGGCTCTGGTAAAACACGTGTGGAGGCACACACACAAGGAGAGAAGGGCTAACCCCAACCACTGCAATCGAAAACTGAAAAAAAACTGGAAATTTTAAGATAAAGGGAAGATATCTTCAAATGCCATTTCTACGGGGTGGGAAGTGTGCTACAGACAGATAACATTGTTTTAAATGAAGGATAAGGTTGCACTGTGGTTCTATTGGACATTTTATTGACTAAAATGAGCTAGGCACAGGAAGACAAATACTGCATGATCTCACTCATATGTGGAAACTAAAAAAGTTGATCTCATAGACATTGAGAGTCGAATGTTGCTCACCAGAAGCTTGGGTGGTTAGAGGGGTGGGGAGATGCTGGTTCAAGGATGTATAATTACACTTAGGAGGATTATTCAATGTCCACAATAGGCAAATACATAGAGACAAAACATAGTCAAGTGATTGCCAGGGGAGAGAAGGTAAGGGAGATAGAGCCTTAGGGTGGAGAGAAATTTCAGAGTGACTACTAATGGTTATGGAGTTTCTCTTTGGAGTATTGAAAATGTTCTAAAATTGATTGTGGCAATGGTTACACAATTCTGGGAGCAAACTAAAAACCACAGGATTGTACACTTTAAATGGGTGAGTTGCATGATATGTGTGAAATATATCTTAATAAAGCTGCTTCTAAAAAGTATAATAGTTCATTGTTCCCTTATTAGTACCAGCTGCTTTGGAGACCCTGAGTTCATTGTTTGCTGATAGGCCCATTCTATGTGAGTGTCAAAGATGACATTCTGTGTGGAACTTAAGGTTGGAACAGAGCAGCCATGAGATCCCATCTAATGCTAATGCCCTGTGGAACTTTCTCTAGAAAGGAAGCAGTGTTACACTGCCTTGGCAGGAAGGCAAACTGACTTCCCTGAAGCCATATAGTGTGGATCTGCTTCAAAAGACCTTTCCTAAAGTAACGTGATACACAAACACATGTATGTATTGCTGGTGAGTTATAAAGTGACAGATATTTAAAGTTAAATATAAATGAAAATATCTATCTCATGTTCTTGAGTATATCCATGGTTTAAAAAGGAATACATTGTGTGTGTGTGTGTGTGTG
>PVJS01026987.1:0-26585 GCA_004027185.1 Glis glis | reverse complement strand
AGGCTGGCCGCGAACCCCGATCCTCCAGTCTCAGCCTCCCAAGTACTGGGATTACAAGCGTACGCCACCACGCCCGGCTCCCAGCCTATGTTTTATTTTGAAACAGGGTGTCACTAAATTGCAGAGGGCCTCACTAAGTTGCTGAGGCTGGCCATGAACCTGCGATCCTCCTGTCTCAGCCTCCCAAGTTCTAGGATTGTAGGCCTGTGGCACCCTGCTGGCTTTACCTGTAACTATTTCTATGCGCATCTCCTTTTAGGAGTTTGAGACCCACAGCCATAACATCATCATCACACCTAATAAACATTAATTTCATGTCATCTAATAGAATCAGTGTCCAGGTGTCCGGGCGTCTCAGTCGTCGGACTGATCATACAGGCTGTCTGAGCCGGGGTCCCGTGCAGTGCACACTTGCCAAGGGCTGACGGCCTCTGAGGATTCTCTTGATCCGGGTCCCTCTGTGTGCCAGTCTTCCCACTGCAATTCATGTGCTGGAAAGCCTGATCCTCGCTTCTGGACTTTTCCTCCAGCCTGGATTTTGCCGCTGTGTCCCCGGGTACTGTGTGGCACGGGGCTCTGCCCTCTGAGCTTCCTCCCAACTCTGTCTGATTCGAGTTCCTTTTGTTTTGTCTGGGCTCCAGGAAGCTCGCTCTCGCTCTCGGGGAGTCTCTGTCTGTGATGTTCGGGGCTGTTGCTGCTCCGTGCCTGGAGCCCTTCATTCATTAGGGGCTGCTAATTCTATCATGAAATGCTTCTATAAAAAGCATCCCCTCATCAGCTTCTGGTTACCCTGAGGTACAGTTTATGTAGGACAGGCAGGATCAATGCTTCATTCTTTCCCTTTATTTACCAGTTTTCAGAATAATGAGTTGCCTATAAATATTTGAATGAACAAATGAATAATACATGTGTGGATGAACTGACGGGTTTGGGAGCGGGGGTTCTCTGTTGTCCTCGGTGGTGTGGGCGTGTGGCACCTGCAGACAGTACAGGTACAGCTGCTGTTGGGTCCCTGTCTGCACAGGGAGGGGCTGGGGCAATGCTTGTTATCTGTCAACCCACCTCAGTCAAGAGCTCAGGTGAAGTCAGAGATGGTGGTGCACACCTGTAATCCTAGTACTTGGGAAACTGAGACAGGAGGATCACAGGTTCAAGGCCAGCCTCAGAAAATTAGAGAGACCCTCAGCAACTTAGTGAGACTGGAGAAAAAAAAAATAGAAGCCGGGCATGGTGGCACACGCTTGTAATCCCAGTACTTGGGAGGCTGAGACAGGAAGATAGCAGATTTGAAGCCAGCCTCAGCAACCTAGTGAGGCTCTCAGTAACTTAGCAAGATCCTGTTTCCAAATAAGAAATAAAATGGGTCTGGGGTGTAGCTTGGAGGTAGAAGGCCCCTGGGTTCCATCCCCAGTACCACAAAAAAAAAAAAAAACAGGCGTGGTGTAGCACACCTGTAATCCCAGTACTTGGGAAGCTGAGACAGGAGGATTGCAGGTTCAAGGCCAGCATCAACAACTTAGTGAGACCCTCAGCAACTTAGTGAGACCCTGTTTCAAAAAAATAAAAATAGAGCCAAATGTGGTGGCACACACCTGTAGTCCCAGTACTTGGGAAGCTGGGACACGAGGATTGTACTACGTTGCTAAGGCCAGCCTCAGCAACCTAAGAAGACCCTCAGCAACTTAGTGAGACCCTATTTCAAAATAAAAAAGAAAAAGATCTGGGGGTATAGCATGGAGGTAGAACACCCCTGGATTCAATCCCTAGTACCCCCCCCAAAAAAAAAAAGTTTGGCCTAGGTGATCAGAGGCCACATTTCTAAAAATAGAGCATGTGGGCAAGGAGTTCTCATCACCCAGCCCAGGAGAGATGCAGGAAGTTCTAGAAGCTGCCATCATAGGGAAGGGACCACAGCGGGCCAGGCAGCCCCCAGCACGAAGGTCTCCAGTGGTTGCGGACCCCACCTGGGAGGGGGTCCGGGGTGTGCAGGTTGGGCCTGCGGCCTCCAAGGCCCTTCCCGCCCAGGGCCCCCCGTGGGTTCCCCACCGCCTCCCGGGCACGCTGACGTCTCTGCCCTCTCCCCAGGTGCAAATGCAACCTGCATGCCAACCTGTGCTCGGTGCGCGAGGGCAGCCTGCAGTGCGAGTGCGAGCACAACACCACGGGCCCCGACTGCGGCCGCTGCAAGAAGAACTTCCGCACGCGGGCCTGGCGCGCCGGCTCCTACCTGCCGCTGCCCCACGGCTCGCCCAACGCCTGTACGTATGCAGCACACACGCATGCGTGGACACACATGCACACACACGCATGCACTCACAGAAACACACACACGTGCCGACAGACCTGCCCGGGCACGTGCACTTAGTCACATGCACACGCGGGAACACACGAGCACGAGCACGTGCGCACATCGTAGACCCTCTAGCACATCTGCCCCTGTGCAACTCTAATCCGCCCTTCCTGCCCAGGGACACAGGGAGTGAGGGCGGGAGGGACCCTTCCAGGGGACTGAGACTGGCCGCAGCATCCCTGGTTCCAGGAAGTCTGTATATGTCACATGGTGCCACACGCTGCACGTTCCCTGCCCCCTGCACCCTCAGCCTGGCCCCTGGCAGTTGGGCTCCTATTGTCCCATTTTACAGAGGTGCCCTCTGAGGCCCTCACCCGAGCCCCTGGCCCGGCTCTTGACGCAGTCCTGTGCTCTCCGCACCCAGCAGTGTCAGGGAAGCCATGAGCGGGATGTGCCCACGTGTGTCTGCACTGTGAACACACTTCGGGGGACCCCCACTTGTGGGGAGCCCTTGGCACAGGCCACGGGGATCTTCATGTACTTCAGCCAGTGTTCTCAAGGCCATGACCCAAAATACCTGATGAGCACAACTTAGAGGAGGGAAGATTTATTTGTTCACAGTTCCAGAGATTTCAAGGGTTCAGTCCATGTTAAACCGGGTGAAGTCTGAAGAGCTCAGGGCATGGCGGCAGGAAGCAGAGTGTGAGCGAGAGCAGAGGGACTCTGTTATTACATCATGAAGGCTGTCCAGAGAGAGAGAGAGAGAGAAAGATAGATCCATGGATGTATGTACAGTCCCCAAGGCCACACTCCCAGTGATGCACCTCTTCCAGCCGCACCCCACCTGCCTAGATTACCACCCAATAACTCCATTACTGGATTTATCCACTGATGAGATTAGAACCTTCATAATTCAATCACTTCACCTCTGAACATTTTGCATTAATACATGAGCTCTTCTAGGGGACATGCTCTATCCAAGCCATAATCCCATGAAATCACAGACTTCAGGACCAGGACCCTGGGCCGCAGATGGAGAAGCACTCAGGGCAAGCTCCCTGCTGGCCCCCAGAGCCCCCAGGATTGTACTAGCGTCTGACATCCGTCCAGGGCTCTGTCGGTGCCTAAGGCTGCACCTGGCACTTCACACACCCGTCACAACACCTCAGGGGCACAGTTACCACCACCTGGCCACCCTCAGGCCCTCTCGGGGTTCAACAGTGTTTCAGCCAGCACTGGACCCCGAGCCAGAGCCCGGCAGCAGCCTCCTGCTCCCCGACCACCCACCCCATCTGGGCACCCTCCCTCGACCCGTGAAAGATTTATGTGGCTTTAGGCTGATCAAAGCCGAGAGCCTCAGTGAGGCCATGACAGGCATGTCGCGCGTGCGTAGGCCGGCGCTGGGGCTCTGACAAGCCTTTGAAGGGGTGCCGGCACCTCTCAGCACTCAGGCCCTTCAAAGGCACAGAGACTGCCGGGGTGCTGCCAGCCACCCCCTGCCTGGCTCCCTCCTCCCAGGTCCCGTCTCTGCCTGTCCCCAGCTCTTTCTTTAGTTGCTGTCACCTCCTGTCCTGCTGACAGTCTTGCCTTCCCTTCATCTGTCCTGTGGCCTCCCTCCACCCCCATGGCTTCTGGATGTTTCCTTCCGCTTACTCCCAGGGTTCTTCAAGGTCATGTCTGCCCACCTCCCACCCACATGCCAAGACTCTCATTGCAGGTCACGCCCAGGAGGACCTGCTGCCCCCACCTGAACCCCACCTTGGGCCACCCCTTCTTCAGCCAGCATGGACACACAGACCCCCCAGCCTCAGCCTTTAAGCCTCTCCTCCCACGGGGGTGGGGAAGGCTGCAGCTCCCCTTTGTGGGAGAAACCCCTAGCTCCCCACATGGCAGCAGGAAGGAGGGGTTCCTCCTGGAACCCTTGGGGTGCAGTCTTGCTGGGTCCAAACTTCCTCTGTGCCCCCACTGCAGGGCCCAGCTCAGAGGCCACCCATCCTGGACTCAGCGACTCTCAGGCCTCTCGCTGGGTCCCGCCCACTCGCGTTGGTACAGGAAGGAGCTGGGGGCTCAGCCGCCCTGGATGTCCTGCTGGCCCTGGCCCTGGCTCACCCGGAAGTCCCCATAGTAGTTCCCACTGCCTGTCTCTGCATCTGCGGAGCAGGACCGTGGGGCTGTGGGGAGGACAGAATTGTTCCTGCCAGGGATGCCCATGTGCCTGGCACAAGGAGGCTCCTGAGCTGGCCGCGGGCGCTTCTAATGAGTGCGTCAGCCACCACCCATCTCCAGGAGGGACACACGCGACTCCCTTGTCCTGCCCCAAAGCCTGAAATCAAATAAGGGAGTGTCTGGCACTTGCCAGAGTGTCCCGGGGGGGGGGGGGCACAGTTCCCAGACCCGGTTTCTCCATCTGCAAAATGGGCTAATAGAGGCACCTCCCGTTTGGGACGCGGTGGGGTGAGAGGCACACATGGGGTGCGCCTCATTACTGTTAGCTGCGGGGCCACAGAGCGGGTGCTCAGGACCTCCGAGCTCCCTCCCTTTGGCAGAGAGCTCCCCACCTCCCAGCGCAGGGAGGATACAGCGTCCCCTTCTGCGCCACAGCCAGCTCTGTGACCCTCTTGTCTCCCGCAGGTGCAGCAGCGGGCTCCGCCTTCGGCAGTAAGTACCTGTCCCTGCATGTCCCTGTCCCCAAGGGCGAGGCCTCATGTCCCTCTGTGTCCCTCTGGCCTCTGCTCCGCTCCGCCTCCCTCCCCTCTGTGTCATGCTGTGACTCTCTCTCACCACCAGCTCTCCTCCTGCTGCTTTGGAAAGTGGCAGGGTCTTCGTGAGGCCCCCTCTGCTCTGGGGCGGTCCCCCCACTCCTCCCACCACCTGGGCCTCTTCTCCCACCCGGATCTGGGAGGAGGAGGCTCTCCCACCCACTAGCACAATCCACCCCCAGCCTGGCCGTGGGGCCGCCTCCTCCAGGCAGCTCTGCAGCCGGCCTCACCTGCAAACCTGACTCTATCCTTCCAGCTCAGCTCAGCTCCCAGGGGTCAGGCTGGGGCTGACGGAGGGTAGGGAGTCTTGAGCACTCAGGAGGGTGAGGGTGGCTGTCGTGGGTGTTAGTACCTTATCATCCAGGCGTGTCATCAGGCACTCAGAGATCCAGGTACCGTGAAGCCAGAACACTGTAGTATCTCATTTAAACCTTCCTTGCACAACCCTCTTCCCCGGGGGGGATTTGCTGTCCACTTGCAAGTCAGAAAAGGGATTGCCAATGTCAAATAGCTGCTGGTGGCAGACCATGAATCTCGTAGATGCTTCTGGAACCTTCCGCCATGGCTCTGTGGGGCCACACCCTGTCCCCTGCTGGGATGCCAGTGAGCAGAAAGGGCCCCCCCCCGAAGGAAGCTGGCCCTGTGGGGTACACTGGTCTGCGTGCTGTTGTCAATGTCATCTCTGCAGTGCCCCCACCCCCGCCAACCACCCACCCTCTCGCTTTTCCGTCTCTCACCAGGCTTCGGCAGGTCCCGAAAAGAGCCTGCCCCCAAAGCCCCTATGGCCACCGTGGCCAGCAGGGCCGAGCCCACTACTTCTACCCCCTCTGCGTCTACTGCCCAGGGCCCCACAACCCCCAGCACCCCACAGCCCACAGGTGGGTGCCAGAGCGCAGCCAGCGCCCCCACCGTCCCCACCGCCCCCGCTTCTAGCTGTCCCTGCCTCTTAGAGCAGAAACGGCTAGCACCCTAGAGCCACGCGGGGCGAGGGGGCCTCCGAGCCAGCCGGGCCAGCCTGGCCTGGACCCCCAGCCTGGGGACCCGGGCATCTTTCCCAGCTCCCTGCATCTCCTTCCTGCCACCCTGCCCGTGGCTGCAGGCAGGTTTGGAAACCTAGCTGATTCTGTTTCCCCCACAAAGGCAGGATTTGCACAGGGTGCTGGGGCGACCTCTGGTCTCACCTGGTGTCTTGCCAGATGTGCCCCCGCAGGGAGGACATGGGGGGCTCCCTACTCCTCGGGCAGGGCCCTGACCCTGACCTGCATGGCCACTCACTCCCCTGTGGACAGGTAACATAGCCATAGGCTGGCGCAGCCCCACACCAGGCCTCTCCTGCCTTGACCTGCTGGAGGGTGGGGCGCCCCTCTCCAGGTGGGGGTGACTGCCCTGAGAAAGTCTCCTTAGCGCCCCAGGGGGCTCGACTTCTTTTCTTTCTGCATTCTTCTCCACAGGAGGCATGGGGGGGCTCACCAGGAGACAGAGGATTTCAGGGGAGCCCAGGAACTTCCTGGGGGTGGAGGACAGGGGTCACTGAGAATTCTGGGCTTCAAACATAAATTGACCAAGCCTCCTGAGATTTGCGGGGTATTTTTTCTACTGGGATTGAACCCAGGGACATTCTACCTCTGAGCTACACCCCCAGCCCTATTTTATTTGTATTTTGAAATAGAGTCTCACTAGGTTGATGAGAGTCTCACTACTTGCTGAGGCTGTCCTTGAATCTGTGATCCTCCTGTCCCAGCCTCCCAAGTACTGGGATTACAGGCGTGTACCACCATGCCGGGCTAGATTTGTACTTTTTTGCTGAGCCTGCAGTGGGCATGAAGGGGAGGGGAGAGGCTGAGGCTGCCTCCAAACAGCGGTCTGTCTCCCTCTGTTACACACACACACACACACACACACACACACACACACAGGAACTTTGAATCCGTTTTCAAAGCTACTTCTGATTCTGTGTGAGGGGTACGGGGCAGACTGCAAAGTCGGGAGTTAAGGAAGAGACAGAAGCCAGAGTGTAACTTTAGAGGGAGAGGGGTTTGGATTGTGAGGGTCCCGGGGCCTCCAGCGGTGAGCAGGAGCCCCCCCCCAGGCTATAACAGCAAGCCCTTGGTAAGGCTGCCAGCTCTGCGTCCGAGCCCTGGCCGGGCAGCGGGCATTAAGGGGAGCAGGCGGCTCCCACCAGTGGCCTGAGCCATCATGTCTAGCAGGTCCTCGCCTCCTTGGTAGCAGCCTAGGCCTATGCCGGGACTCCCAGGAACCTGGAGTCCTGCGGGTAACGATGACAGTTCCAGTCTGTGGAGAGCGGGCGTCTCCTGGGCTAGGAGCTCCGTGCTATGGGCCCCTGCTCACAGTGCCAAGGGATGGAGACTGGTTTTCCTAGTCTCACTGGGGAGGGGATTGGGGTTTAGGAAGAAGCAGCTGGATTTATGGCATGTAAATTATACCTCAATAAAGCTGTTTTTAAGAAAAAAAAGAGAGAAGCAAGCTGGGTGTGGTGGTGCACACCTGTAATCCCAGTACTTGGGAGGCTGAGACAGGAGGATTGCTGGGTTGAGGCCAGCCTCAGCAACAGAGCAAGGCCTTCAGCAACCTAGTAAGACCCTGTTTCAAAATTAAAAATTTTAAAAGGACTGGGGGTGTAGGTCAGAAGTAGAAGGCCCCTGGGTTCAATTCCAGAGAGAGAGAGAGAGAGAGAGAGAGAGAGCAAGCGAGCAAGCGAGAGAGAGAGTGAGCGAGAGAGCAAGAGAAAGAGCGAGAGAGCGAGAGCGAGAGCGAGAGAGAGAGAGAGAGAGACAGCGCCACCAGGGTTATGGAGGTGCATGCAGGCTAGACCAGAGCTCTAGGCTCACCACCTCCTGCTGCTTCCTGTCCCCTCTGCCACCCAGGGCTACTGCCCCAAGGCCCAGGGCGCAGTGAGGTGGTGCCACCTTTGAGGCGTGGCTTGCACAGCTCCCTGGTTCTGAACAGACAGACGGGGCCTCCATTTGGTCGTGGCACACAGCACGGGCCACCTCGAGAACATTCTCCCTTCACACCTGAACGTGTTCCTGGAAAGCCTGGCTGGAGGCTTCCGCTCTCAGACCTGGCCCCCAGAAAGGCCCGTCTCCCCAGGCACCTGCTAACAGGTGCCCCGGCCTCTTGCAGCACCGAGAGCCATCCGGAGGGCAGCGGCTGCGGGCGGAAAGCGAGGCGGGCCGGGGATCCTGGCGGCTGCGGTGGAGGGGGAGCCGGCTGCCAAGCCCGGTGCCTTCGGGCTGCTTTTACCACGGCTCTAATTAAGCCCTTGCCAATTTGGGTCCCGGGGCCTCCTCTCCTCATTGAACACCATATTAATGTCAATTTGATGGCCAAAGGTTCCCAGCTGGGAAGTCTCCCGCACTTTTCAGCCCCTGGATTTTCTTTTTCTTCCCCCACCAGCCCGTTGTGGGTAATTCCTTTAAGAAGCAGAAATCATCCGACCTTGCCGGGTCTGCTGGGTCTGTGCTTTGAATTCAGTGCGAAGCTGCTCCCCCTTCGCCAGCCCGGGCTCATCCCTTGCTTCCTGTCAAATCAGTCTTGGAAATGGGTGGTGTGTGTGTGTGTGTGTGCGTGTGTGTGTGTGTGTGTGTGTGTGTGTGTGTGTGTGGCGGGGTGACTCACCTGGTGATAATGAGCTCCAGCCAGGGGTCAGGGAGGTAGAGGGCAGAGGTCAAGGAGGCAGGTCAGGCCAGATGTTCTGGTACACACCTGTAATCCCAGCTACTCTGGAGGCTGAGGCAGGAAGATTGCAAGTTTGAGACCCACCTGGGCAACTTAATGAGACACTGTCTGAATTTAAAAAAAAAAAAAGGGCTGGTGGTGTAGCTCAGTGGTAGAGCACCCCTGTGTTCAATTCCTAATACTACACACACACGCGCACACACACACACACACACACACACACAGCAGCTGGGTCAGACGTCAGAGGATACTGAGTCCCTAGCTAAGGGCTGGACAGGAAGCCTTCCGGGATCCCTCTGGACACATCGAATGTCTTGGCCAGGACGGTCCACCCCTCTGCAGCCATTAGCCAGACCTCAGCACGGAGGGGTCTGGGCCAGGACCTAGTCTAACGCCACCTGTCGGTCAGAATGGGAACCACACAGGGAGGGTAGAAGAGCCCCCCAAATTCAAGTACATTCAGGTTCTCAGCTTGGGGGCCCCCTCTGGCTTGGCTTCGAGCTTGTGTTCCTTCTGCCGGTTGCAACTATGTAGATGCTGCCTCCGTAGTGGGTTCTGACCCAAGTCCCCTGGTTAGTGTAGACAGAGCCTCTCCTTTGTAGTGCTGCTTCTTAGAAGGGTCCTGTGGGGGTGGGGGGTCACTCCCTTACATAACTTGGTTTTTCTCTTCTTCCCCCAAGAATGGACCAGGCCATCTACAGCTGCCCCTCCTGGGGAGACTTCTCCCTGGCCCCAGGTTCCCTCCAGGGCAGAAGGTACAGGGGACCGGGCCTGTGACAGGCCTTAGACCCCAGAAGCTCCTTTGCAGATAGATCCCCCGCCCCCATAGCAGAGGCAGCAGGTGGACCTGGTGGGTGGAGCCCGGGGTGGGAAGGCGACCCCAGGAATGGAGGTGAGGAGAGAGACGAGCCTTGGGAGCTCTGGGCCAGTGAGGGGTGGGGGCCCTGGAGCTCTGCCAGGCCCCCAGCTCGACCTACTTGGAGGGCCCGGCGTGACGTCACCAAAGCCAAGCCCTCTCCACCTACTTTCCCTCCAAGGGCTTCGGGGCAGGTGGAAGTGCTGCCCCTCATTACAGCATCGTCTCTCCAGCCACCCTGGTCCATGGGCCTTCATCCCAGGCAGTTGACAGAGCCCAGAGGGGGGTCCGAGAGGGGGCGGCTAGACCTGGGCGGGAGTGGGCACAAATAGAGAAGGGAGAGGGTGCCACCTTCCCAGTGGCAGGACCAGCTGGGACAGCGAGGTGGCAGTGAGCCTGTGAGGTGGACAGTGTGCTGGTCCCGCGAGGGCAGGGGACCGCCGAGAGCAGGGACGACCAAGTCAAGAGCCTGGCTCTCCACCACAGTGGGGAGACGCACCAGGCTGTCCAGGCAGAGGTGGGCATGCACAGGAACCACATCAGCCTGCCTAGCTCCCCAAGAAGGGAGGTGGTCCCCAGCCTATTGTCCCTGCCCAGCACCCCAAGTTCCTCTCCAGCCCCAGCTGTGAGCAGCGAGGAGGGCTTTGACTGCCCTCTGCTGCCAAGTGGGTCCCAACTGGGACTGCCATCAGGGAGGGTCAGAGGTTCGGCTCCCAGCAACCTGGAGGCCCCTACACCAACCTCCCCTCTGGTGATGGGCACAGGCAGAGGCAGCTGTAGACATCATTTCCCTGCCCGGGACCCACTGAGCCCCTGCAGAGTCCAGGGGGCAAGGGGGCAGTGGTACCCTGAGGACAGTGGCATGCTCACCACGCTGTGCTGGGCCTCAGTGGGCTTCCGGCGCATCTGAATGCTTGGCCTGAGGACACAGGCGAGCCGGAATCCAGGGGCAGTCAACGACTCGCCTTACCTGGCCCAGGGAGATAGCCTTAGAAACGAGGGGAGATGCCTATGTCTTCAATGCCGGGTGTAGACTGGATCTGATGCCCCGGGGGCTTGAGGGGGGCACAGGGTGAGAGTAGAGGGCATGCCCGGCCATGTTTTCATCAGCCAGAAAATTGCTGGGCATCAGCAGATGTCTTAGCACTAGGGAGGATCATGGGGGGGGCAGAGAAGTTATTTAGGGAGGTCGATCCAGCCAGATGGGCAGGTGGCCTCAGGAAGGGACAGTCAGGGCTGGCTCCGCTAGCTCACTTTTAGCAAGGTGCTTCAACTCCCCAGGCTCCGAGGGCCATGTGCCCCGACACCAGGGTGGCCTCTCCCTACTCAGATCTGAGCAGGCGACAGGGCTGCCCCAGAGCTGGCCCCGGGCACCTCGGAAGCCTCTGTCCGGCTTTTCTCTGGGCCCTGGCCACCGGCCCTGGACAGCTGGACCGTGGCGGATGAAAGAGCTTGTCTCTTGTGTCTCGAAGCTGCGGGCACCTCTGCCGCTGTCCCCATTCCTGCCAAGGGCTCCATCCTTTTCCAACTCAAGCCCAGATCTCCTCAAGTGGTTCCCATTGAAGAATTCCAAGGTAAGAGAAAGGCCCTGGCCGGCCCGGCCCTCCCCCACCGTCTCTTCCCACTGGAAAGAAAAACAGCGCGGGATTCAGGACCCACCAGTGACCAGCTCAGAAACCCTCCCGGAATAGCTGGGTCAAGGGCAAACCTGGCCTGCCTTCCCTCCGGCCCTCCGGCCCCAAGGGAGCTGGGAGCAGGTATGAGTCAGAGCCGACCTGGGCACAGTGGGCAGAGCAGCTACCAGAAATAGCCTGTCCTGCTCCCCGGGGAGGTGTGGCCCAGGGGCTCGTCTTGGTTGAAGCAGAATCTGGGACACTCGGGTCACCGAAGCAGCTTTGGGACACTTGGAGGATGCCTCACCTCCTTGTCTCCAGAGAGACAAGGTGAAGGGGCAGGCCGAGGCCCATGGGTGGGAAGGCCCTTCTCCCCCGGGCTCATCTCACAGGCTGCTTCTCCAGGCTCTCCCACAGCCTTGAATGCCGAGGCCTGGGTCAGTACCGCCCTCTTCCCTCACAAAGTGGAGGTTGGAGCTTCTAGAGAAACACAAGTGGTATTTCAAGAGCGTGGCAGCCGTCCTTCCTCCTCCAGGGACAGCCGCACTGGCTTTCTTGCTTGGTGGCATGGAGTGTTGAGTCTCTTAGGATGGGCATCAAGGGATTGTCCTCAACCGGGCATGGTTGTGCACAACTGTAATCCCAGGACTTGGGAGGCCGAGACAGGAGGATCGCAGGTTCGAAGCCAGCCTCAGTAACGTAGTGAGGTCCCTCAGCAACCTAGTGAGACCCTGTTTCAAAATAAAAAATGAAATAGGGTTGGGGGGTGTAGCTCAGGTAGAATGCCCCGGGGTTCCATCCCCAATAACACACACACACACACACACACACACACACACACACACACACTTCCCTCTTTCCCTCCTTCCGGCAAGAAAAGTGGCCCTCCTCATCAAACCCTGGCACTTCATGATGTCACCGGGGCCACTCATGCCCTGGGACTCTTGCCTCAGGGGGGTCACAGGACTGGGCAGTTACTGGGTATGGGTGGGGCTAAGAACCAAGTGTGGGTGAGGCTGGAGAACGCCCCGATGGCACAGAGATGGCTCTTTTTGGTGTGGAGCCTTGTGCCTCTTGGAGTGGTGAGAGTCAGAAGCCAGGCCCAGGTCAGGGGGGGAGGCAAGGAGATGCCCAGTGCCCTGCCAAAGCTGGCAGTCTGGTGCCAACCAAACTCGTGGAAAGCTCAGGCTAATAAGAAGTTCTGAGCTGGGCGTGGTGACGCACGCTGGTAATCCCAGGACTTGGGAGGCTGAGACAGGAGGATTACAGGTTTGAGGTCAGCCTCGACAACTTGGTGAGGCCCTCCACAATTTAGTGAGACCCTGTTTCAAAATAAAAGAATAAAATAGGGCTGGGGGTGGAGCTCAGAGGTAGAATGCCCCTGGGTTCCATCTCCAGTACCACAAAAAGAAAAAAGAAGGAGTCCTACAGGGACAGGGACAGTGGGCAGTGTCCTCCCCACCCACCCTCTTCCAAAGCAGCCTGGGGAGGAAGCCCCTGACCCATTCCATCTTGTCCAGCGTTCGTGCTTGTACCCATCCATCCATGGACTCCCCGGGCTGTGTGTGTGTGTGCCGGGAGCTTGCGCCGCTCGCCGGGCTCAGCATGCCCGAGTCCTTGCCGACATCGCTTTCTGCTCACCCTGGCGCTCGGGCGTCCTTCAGAGAACACTTTACCCAGGCACCTAGCCAGATGTCAGCAGGTGCTGCCCACCGGCCTCCGGTTCCCTGTCCACTGCCCACAGCTGGCAGGCCCGGCTCTTCCCGAAGACTACTGAAGCATCCGAGGCCCAAAGACAGTCCCCTCCCCTCCCTGCATGCCCCGGGGTGGGTCCTTCCTCGCCCATGCCTCAGTTTCCCCAAATGCTCGCTGACCGCCAGTGTCTCTCCTGCTCGGCTGGCCCAGACTGCGAGTGCTACGGCCACTCCAACCGCTGCAGCTACATCGACTTCCTGAACGTGGTGACCTGCGTCAGCTGCAAACACAACACTCGAGGCCAGCACTGCCAGCACTGCCGCCTGGGCTTCTACCGCAACGGCTCGGCCGAGCTGGACGACGAGAACGTCTGCATCGGTGAGAGGCGGGCAGAGGTCCGGGGAGGTGCAGAAACTCCAAGCCCAGGGCCCCTCCAGCTGCCTGGCGTCTGTAGAGACTGAAGCCTCTGACCCGCTCTGCCAGTGAGCTCCCCAAGGGCCTGGAGATGCAGAACCACTAGTTAGAGTCAAAGGCTGGATTCCAGAGTTGCCTTGCTGTGTGCCTTTGGGCCAGTCCCCTGCCCTCTCTGGGCTCCCCACTGTAAGGTTGGGAGGTGGATCAGGAGAGATTTCCAACTGTCTTTTGTTGCTGAAGCGTTACTTCAAATGCTTCCTAAGCAGAGGTCCAGCGTATACCGAGGCCCTCAGTACAGGGGTCTGTTGTCTTCAATGCTCTGCTCCAAGGTTAGCTTTGGGGTAGAGAAGGAAATTCATGGGGGCCCTGGGCCTAGACAGGGGACAGGCCATCCCCAAAGACAAACCCAAGTGACACCCACCCCCGTAGGCCCATGAACAGGGTACCAGGAAGGTTAGCCAGGCTGCCACCGCCCCTCATCCATCGCCTGTCCCCTGCGGCGGCCCGCTGCCCATCCCCCCAGGCTGCGGCTGTGCAGAGGGGCTGCTGCGAGGCTGCAGCTGTCAGTCTGAATCAGAGAGCAGCCTTCAGCTAATTCCATCAGCTCTAAAGTGATCAAAACAGAAGCGTGCTGCCAGCGCTGGGGGCCAGCCGCAGGGGCAGGGCCGGGCCGCGGTATCCGATTAGAGGTGGCCCTTCCTGCCCTGGCTCTCCCGGTCTCCAGGCCCTGGCCCAGCACTGGGCTTTCAAGGACTGTGGGTCGCCCCTCCCACAGGGCAGAGCACCAAAACCAGCTGGGGCAGGTGCTTGGGGAGATGCCTGCCACCTGTCCTAGCTCTTTGGGGCTGGGAAGGATAAGCACCCCCTCCATTTGCTCAGAGGGAAAGGCGCTGGCGAGGCCACGCAGCGCCAGGGCGCAGGGTATGTTGTATGCCAGGGAAAGAGTCTTCCCCGGAGATCTAGACCTCCCAGGCGGTCTTCACCCGCCGCCCAGCCGTGGGCTCCGGAGGCCGCGGGGTGGGAGCATCGCCCGGGAATGCCAAGACCGGGCAGGCGGAGTGGGGGTCCTGGAGGACCAGCCACAGGTCGCCCTGACAGCGCTCCCGTGCACGTGTCCGCCCAGAATGTAACTGCAACCAGATCGGCTCCGTGCACGACCGGTGCAACGAGACCGGCTTCTGCGAGTGCCGCGAGGGCGCGATGGGGCCCAAGTGCGACGACTGCCTCCCCACGCACTACTGGCGCCAGGGCTGCTACCGTGAGTGCGCGCCAGCCTGGGGGTGGCGGGGCGGCGGGGGCGGGCCCAATGCTGCGGGGGCGTGGCCGAGGTAGGGCCTAGTGTTGCTGGGGGCGTGGCCAGGGCCGGTGGGAGGGGCCGAGGTAGGCAGGGCCTGGCGTTGCTGGGGGCGGGGTCAGAACCGGTGGGCGGGGCAGAGGTGAGGGAGCAATGCTGCGGGGGCGGGGCCAGGGCCGGTGGGCGGGGCCAGGTAGGCAGAGCCTGGGGTGGCTGGGGGCGGAGCCCTCGCCGATGGAAAGAGCACGATGGGGGTGCTGGTGCGGCGGGGGCGGGGCTCGGGACAGTGGGAGGGGCCTGATGCCTCGGGAGTGGGGAGGGCCCAGGTAGGCAGGGCTGGGTGTTGCTGGGGGCGTGGCCCGGGCCTGTGGGAGGGGCTAAGGTGAGTCCCGCTGCAGTCTGGGGCGAGGCCCAGGTCCCGGCCTGATGCGATGGCGGGCCGGGTCCGCCCTAGGTGGGAACCTCCAGAGAGGCCGAGCTGGGAGACGGTCGAGGGTGGCTGGGTAGGAGCTGGCCCGGCTCCAGCTCTGGACCCGGGCCGGGGCGGGGGCGAGCAGCCGGGCGGGGGCGGAGGCTGGCGGCTGTGGCCACCCCAGCCTCCCACGTCCGACCGTCCCCTCCGCCCCGCAGCCAACGTGTGCGACGACGAGCAGCTGCTGTGCCAGAACGGCGGCACCTGCCTGCAGAACCAGCGCTGCGCCTGCCCGCCCGGCTACGGCGGCGTGCACTGCGAGCAGCCCCGCTGCGACCTGGCGGCCGACGACGGCGGCCTGGACTGCGACCGCGCGCCCGGGGCCGCCCCGCGCCCCGCCACCCTGCTCGGCTGCCTGCTGCTGCTGGGGCTGGCCGCCCGCCTGGGCTGCTGACCCCCGGGCCCGGGCTGCGACAAGGGTGCGGCCGAGCTGCCCCCAGGTGCTACTCAGCAGAGCCCTCCGCCCTCCCGCTCCGCCTCGCCGCGCCGCTCCCCGCGCAGCAGGGCGCGGCGGGCCGGCGCAGCCTCCCACGTGGGGTTTAGTTTTTCTTTTGTATTACCCACCGCCCTTTCCTCCTCCCTTTTTCTTTTTCTTTTTACTATTATTTTTCTTCGCTGGTGGTGAAACAAGGGGTCGAGAGAAACGCCCCCGGATCCTGCCCCCACCTCCCATACACACAGGACTGTTGCGGACACCCCCTGCGCCTGTCCCTGGCCTGCCACCAGCCAGCGGACCCAACTCCAGTTGCCTACAACTCTAGTCGCTGACTCGATTCTCTTTTATATTCTTTCTTTCTTTTCCTTTGCAACCCAGCCCCTGGGAGGCCTGGTGATGAGGAACTCCCTGTCGGGGTAGGGGGTAGGAAGAAGGGTTGGGAGGGGCGGATATTTTGTTTTGTAGAGAACTATTTTTGTTTGTATTACCTGTCCCCTGCAAGGAGGGGCTGGGTGGCCGCGGGTGGCCGATGGTGTACAACCCGGATTAAAGAGTGGTCACTGCTGGCTCCACAGCCTGCTTGCTTTCTGTGTTGGTGGACACCCGGCAGGTTTGAGGTTCAAGGAGGAATCCACAAAATAGCCTTCAAGAATTATTTAAAGAATTATTTCAGCTGGGCGTGGTGGCGTGTGCTTGTAATCCCAGTACTTTGGGAGGCTGAGACAGGAGGATCACAGGTTTGCGGCCAGCCTCAGCTACTTGTGAGGCCCTCCGCAACTTAGTGAAACCCTGTTTCAAAATAAAGAATAAAAAATAGGATTGGGGGTGTAGCTCAGAGGTAGAATGTCCCTGGGTTCAATCCCCAGTAACACACACACACACACACACACACACACACACACACACATACACAAATAATTATTTCCATATCAGAGCCACCACTTCCCCAGGCGGTTCTGTGGTGAACAGGTGGCCCTCCTCCAGGCCAGCTGGGCAGCAGGGCCATCTCCCCCTCACCAGGCTGCTAAGGATATTAGCAGCTTCCCCAAACCGAGAGGTTGTCACCCTTCCACCCCATCCCCCCAAAACCCCAGAGCATCTTGGCATTATGCTAAAGAAGCCAGAGCACGGAGGCTGGGGAGAGTCCTCAGAGGCTGGATCTGAGACTGGCTGTGATCTGTCTCTGCAGCCGTCCTGGATGGGCACACCCTCTCAGACCTGTGGGACCTGTGGCACCCTGGGTCCAATACCAGGTTGCACAGAACCTCCCTGTCGCTGCCCTGGTCCCTGCCTGCCAGGCCAAGAGCCCCTTGCTGGCCAGGGTCCAGAGGTGGGCCAGGCAAGCGGAGGGGTGCTGCGGGGACCCACTGCGGGCCCCGCTCCTCCTCTTACCTTCTGCCAACGAGGGAGGGGGTGGCAGAAGGGGTCAGGGGTAGCTCGAGTCAGCTCCTAAGAATTTAGGGTTTGTCAGCTGAGCGTCTCCAGCCCTCCGGGGTTGCCCTCCCTCGATTGCCCTCCAGACGGCCCCGCTTCCCCACCTACCCACTGACTTCTTTTTTTTTTTTTTTTTTTTTTTTTTGCGGTACCGGGGATGGAACCCAGGGGCATTCTACCTCCAAGCTACACCCCCGGCCCTATTTTTTTATACTTTATTTTGAAACCGGGTCTCACGAAGTTGCGGAGGGCCTCACTAGGTAGAGAGAGAGAGAGACAGACAGAGAGAGAGAGAGAGAGAGAGAGAGAGAGAGAAAGGAGACTGGTCGCGAACCCGGATCCTCCGGTCTCCGCCTCCCAAAGTACTGGGATTACAAGCATGCGCACCACGCCTGGCTTCTACCCACTGACTTCTGAGCAGCCCCGTGGTCCTGTCCTAGTGGCTGGTTGCCCCCATTGCTCCTGCCAAAGTCGCCCCCTGGCACTGGCTTCTGCCAGCTGCCTCTGCTCTTTCCTAGACAGGAAGCTTAGACCTGGGTCCTTCAAGTCCCAGAAGCAAAGACGGAGCTGAGCTAAATTTGGCCTTGGGAATAGTAAGAGGTTACAACCCAGAAAAGATGGGAGAGCTGCCTCTGGATATTAAACGACTTGAGGCCAAATGCTGCCCTCTACTGGCCTCTCTCAACTTGGATTCCCAGCAACAGGTTGCCTGGGTCAGCTCCTAAACCCCAAGGAAGTGCCTTCTCTTTTGTTTTTGGTGGTGGTGCTGGGGATTGAACCCAGGGGCCTTCTACCTTTGAGCTACACCCCCAGCCCTTTTTATTTTTTGTTTTGAAACAGGGTCTCACGAGGTTGCTGAAAGTCTCGCTAGGTTGCTGAGGCTGTCCTTGAACCTGCGATCCTCCTGTCTCAGCCTCCCAAGTACTGAGATTACAAGTGTGTGTCACCACGCCCAGCTCCAGCCCTATTTTATTTTGAAACAGGGTCTCGCTAAGTTGCTGAGCGTCTCACTAAGTTGTTGAGGGCCTAAGTTGCTGAGGCTGGCCTCAAACCCACAATCCTCCTGTCTCTGCCTCCCAAGTATTGGGATTACAGGTGTGTGCCACCATGCCTGGCTAGGAAGTGCCTGCTTTCTTTCAGGTCCCTCCCAGGATCCCCAGCTCCATCCTTGCCTTCTTTCCATTAACCAAACCCCACTTACAGGGGCCCAGGGAAAAATAAAGCACATCTCTGGGGCTCCTTGTGGAAGGAGTGGCCATGTGACACAGTTCTGGTCTATGAAATGTGACAGAAGTGATGGGTGGGGCTTCCAGAAGTAGTTCCTAAAAGCCCTGGCTACCCATGAAGTCTCAGGCAGAGCTGGACATGGTGGTGCACCCCTGTGATCCCAGTACTTGGGAGGTAGAGACGGGAGGATCTCAGGTTTGAGGCCAGCCACAGCAACTTAGGGAGACTCTGCTTCAAAATAAAACAATAAAGGCCTGGGGGTGTAGCTTGGAGGTACAGTGTCCCTGAGTCTAATACCCAGTACTAAAAAAAAAAAGCTCCAGTGGGCCCAAGTTGGGTCCTGGTTCTTCTCTCCCACCCCTCACCCTGGTCTTGCGGGGGTGGGAGGGGGCAGTAGCCTTCTGGCAACCCTGAGTCTCCCTCCAGATGATGGAGCCGAAAGCGGAAGTTGCTTCTCTGAAGATCTAACAGCACCAGAGACACCAGCCCGGCCGCCCCCACTTCTGATTGTGTGAGCCAGAATAAATGATACGATACAAACACTGGAATCCGGGTCTTCTGTCCTGGGTGGCGGACTCACCAGTTCCTGAGACCCAGGCCTGCCGGGCTTCCAGGTCCTGGAGCCCACTGAGGCCAGAGAGACCGAGACCCATCATGCTGAGTCAGGACGGGGCCCGCCTCGCCCTCAGGAGGCCTTTCAACAGAGGGGCCGGCTGAACAAGACCACCTGCCCTCCGCGGGGGGATATTAGACTAGGATGGGAGTCCCCCACACAGTGGGAGGCCTGGGGCCCCACTCTAGAGGCCGGTGGGAGTCTAGGGCTTGAGGAGGGTGTAATCTGCAGGAAAAATCTATAATGGAAAGAGGGGGCTAGGACAAGGAACGTCAAAGGCCCAGTTGGGGCCTGACCCACAGGGACTGGGCAGCCGGGAGGGGCATGAACGCCATGACAGCAGGGGCCTGGCTTGAATGCGGGTCCCTCCAACCAGCCAGCCTTGCGTTCAGCCTGGTGTGGGGGCTGCAGGGCAGAAGGGCATGCTGGGAGCTGTTAGGCTAATGCAACAGTGGGGCTGGAGAGACCCCCAGTAGAGAGGCTGCAGGTTCAATAGCTCCCACTACACACACCCCTTTATGTCACCTTCCAGAAGGGTCTGGGAGGAGAGGGGCTGCGACGGGCGCCCGCTCCACCCTCCCTGACCTCTCAGCCGGGCTCTGCTGTGTCAGCATCCCTGGGACCGGTCTTCGTTGGAGCAAAGGGGGCCGTGGCGTGTGTTGTAAATCAGAGTGGCAGCCCCAGTCCCGGAGGACGCAGCTAGGCCTGACCCGGCCGCAGGGCGCAGGGAAGGTTGCCGGTGGTCATTTGGAAAACTCTGACACCTTCCAGACTGCAGGGAGAAGGAGAAGACAAGGTCGTTGGCGCCAGGAGTCAGAGACTGGCTTCTTTCCTTCCTCTCTTTTTTTTCTCTTTCTTTCTTTCTTTCTCTTTCTTTCTTTCTTTTTTCTTTCTTTCTTTCTTTCTTTCTTCTTTCTTTTTCTTTCTTTCTCTCTCTCTCTCTCTCTTTCTCCTTCCTTCCTTCCTTCTTTCCTTCCTTCCTTCCTTCCTTCCTTCCTCTTTCTTTCTTTCTTTCTTTCTTTCTTTCTTTCTTTTCTTTTCTTTCTCTCTCTCTCTCTTTCTTTCTTTCTTTCTTTCTTTCAGTCATTCATTCTTTTTGTGTGTGGGAGCTACACCCCCAGCCCTATTTTTTATTCTTTATTTTGAAACAGGGTCTCACTAAGCTGCAGAGGGCCTCACTAAGTAGCTGAGGCTGTCCGCGAACCCGGATCCTCCGGTCTCAGTCCCCCAAGTACTGGGATTACAAGCGTGCGCCACCACGCCTCTTTTCTAACTGCGCTTCCTCGTCCCCAGAGCTCATGTCTAGACTTCTGGCTCTGTGAGGCAGAGAGAAGGCTCCCATTTCACAGCTGGGATAATAATAGCTATCACCCTCGGGTGCCATGCACGCACTATGACAGCAACCCTCCCGTTGCCCTGGGACAAGGTGTTGCACCTGGGTACCATCCCTGGGGCTGGCTGATTCTACATGGGGGCCTCTCCTGTGCACTGCGGGATGTTTAGCAGTATTTCTGGCTTTGGTGTGTCTACTAGATGCCAGCAGTGCCCGGGCTGAGACTCGCTGCCTAAGGAGGAAGGGATTGTCACATCCATTTCCCAGAGGGATAAGTGGAGGCTGAGAGAGGGGAAGTAACTTCCCTGAAGTCACAGTTGCTAAGAAGCAGAGGCAGGGTGGCACCCAGCGCTGTCTGACCCCAGTGTTCAACCTCTAGGTCAGGCAGCTTCGATCCCCAGGCAGGCAGGTGGCATCCACCCGGGTGACCAGCCCCTTCCCCTGCCCCTGCCTGCCTGCCCGCCTCCCTCTTCCACCCCTGCAGCCGGGGCAGGCTGGGCAAGGAGCCCTGGGGGGCCGGGCTGTATCCTAACAGCTCTGCTGTGGGGGGCGATGCAGCAGCCTCGCCTGCCCCCCCCCACCCCACCTGCCCCCCAAATAAAAGGACTGCTGTGTCGGCAGTTCCTGCCTGCCATGCCTCACAGTTACGAGGCATTCATGGGTACCTGGGGAGCAGCCCTCTGGCATCTCCCGGCAGCCTGAGCGGAAGACCCCCACCCCAGCGCCGCCCAGTGCCCGCTCCAGCCAGCCTCCCCTCTCCCGAGGGACCCCAGCCCATCCCACACATCTCGGGTTGGAAGAGTTTTAAGGGGAAAGGCCCTGGGAAGAAAAGCTTCACTTAAATTATTTTCCCTTTTTAAAACAGAAATCACAACTTGTAGGGAAATTAGAAAGCACCGAGAAGCGAGCTAATAAGAATTTTTAAATTAAGATTACCCACAGCCCTCCACCCAGAGCTAATAACTGTTAATGTTCACTGATAGATATTTCTAGTGTTTTCCCATAAAACAAAACCCACACACAGACACTACCTCCGCCCCAACACGAGCATTTGTTAAACCTCTGTGCTGGTTTGACATTTCTTACTTTTTTTTTTTGAGATGGAGTCTCACTATGTTGCCCAGGCTAGCTTTGAACTCCTAGGCTCCTGTGATCCTCCTGCCTAAACTTCCCAGGTAGCTGGGACGATAGGCATGTGCCACCAGGCCAGACTCTTTTTTCATTTTTAATTTTTTTGGAGGAATATAGTATGTGTTGTTTGCTTGTTTGCTTGTTTGTTTGTTTGTTTGTTTGTTTTGGAACTGCAGGTTGAATCCCGAGGCAGTCTATCTCTGAGCTACACCCCAGCCTTATTTTTTAATTTTTATTTTGATACTTTTTTTATGGCACTGGGAATTGAACCCAGGGGCATTCTACCTCTGAGCTATATCCCCCGCCCGATTTTATTTCTTATTTGGAAACAGGGTCTCACTAAGTTGCGGAGGGCCTAAATTGCTGAGGCTGGCCATGAACCTGCGATCCTCCTGTCTCAGCCTCCCAAGTACTGGGATTACAAGCATGCGCCACCACACCCGGCTTAATTTTTATTTTGAAACAGGGTCTCACTAAATTTCTGAGGGCCTCACTAAGTTGCTGAGGCTGTCCTCAAACCTGTGATCCTCCTGTCTGAGCCTCCAAGTACTGGGATTACAGGCGTGCACCACCACACCCAGCCTAGTGTGTTATTTTGATACACATAAGCAGCGTGCAATGCTCAAATCAGGGTAATCAGCAGGCGTCACCTCAAACACTTATCAGTTCTTTGTGTTGAGAACACTCACAATCCTCTCTTCTGCTGGCATGGTAACACACACTTGTAGTCCCAGTACTTGGGAGGCTGAGGCAGGAGGATCACAGGGTTGTGGCCAGCCTCGGCTACTTAGTGAGACCCTGTTTCAAAATAATAAAAAAGAAATAGGGCTGGGGGTGTAGCTCAGATATAGAATGCCCCTGGGTTCAATCCCCAGTACCGAAAAAAAAAATCCTCTCTTCTGTTTTGAAATACAGAGTAAAACCAGGTGTGGTGGTACAAGCCTGTAATCTCAGTGCTTGGGAGGCTGAGACCGGAGGATCACAGGTTCCAGGACAGCCTCAGCCACTTAGAGAGACCCTGTCTCAAAAAAATAAAATAAAATCAGGCCAGGGGTGTAGCTCAGAGGTAGAACGCCGCTGGTTCAATTCCCAATAAAACACACACACACACACACACACACACACACACACACACACACACAGAGAGAGAGAGAGAGAGAGAGAGAAATAGAGAATAAAGTAGAACGTTATAACTCCAGTAACTCTAGTAACTTTATAATCATTGTAACTATAGTTTCCCTTTTGTGCTAGAGAACGCTAGAGCTTACTCCTCCTGTCTAACTATTCCAAGGCTCCACACAATGCTGAGAAGTAGGCTCCGTCTATAAACCCATTTTACAGCTGAGTATACTGATGCTCCACAGGCATCCTGACCAGGGACCTTAGCTACAAGCACCAGAAAACAGCTGGGAGAGATTTAAGCGGCAAAGCATATTATAGGAGGGTCAGGGGACCCGTGGACACAGGTCAGGAGAGCTAGATGGGGGAGAGTCATGAAGTCAGGAGTGACAGACAGTACCCCTCCCGGGGCGGGCTGGAGCACTAGAGCCCCAGATACCGCGGGGGAACCTCCGGCTCTCCACCAGCCTTCTACTGGTTTCTGATCTGCCCGCAGCAGGTCTCCACCCCGTGCCCAGCATTTCCCATGCCACGGAGGGAGGCAGGCTCTCCTTTCCCAGAGGAAGGAGACAAAGAAAGAATGCCAAGCTGCGCGTGGTGGCGCACGCTTGTAATCCAGTACTTGGGAGGCTGAGACCGGAGGATCAGGGTTCGCGGCCAGGCTCAACTACTTAGTGAGGCCCTCCGCAACTTAGTGAGACCCTGTTTCAAATATAAACAATAAAATATAGGGCTGGGGGTGTAGCTCGGAGGTAGAATGCCCCTGGGTTCAATCCCCGGTACCGCAAATAAAATAAAGTAAAATAAAATAAAATAAAATAAAAAGACATACAAACCCTCATCCTTTCATTTTTCCCCTGGCCTCTTGCGGCTGGGGACGGCGAGTTGCCCCTGCACCCCTGTGGCACGACAGGGTCTGGCCAGGCCCAGCAAGCCCCCGTGGCCGAGCTTCTGGACCTGAGAGACCTTGCTGTCCTTCAGAGCAGGCCAGCGGCAGGAGGCCTGCAGGTGGCCAGGTGGGGACTCGCTGTCACAGCACTCCGGTGGCTTCCAGCCAGAGGACGCTGCATGGCCGACGGAGCAGCTTGCCCTTGGGACCCAGCCAGGGGCAGCTGGGACAGCCCAAGTCCCAGGAGCTGCTGCCCAGTACCCATGTGGCTGCCGCAAAGGAGGGGCAACTCCACAGACAGCAAAGAGCACCCGCTCTGGAGTCCAGCCAGAAGCTGGGTTCGAAGCTGTCCTCCACCACCTGCCAGCTGTGTGACCCTGAGCAAGTCTCAGCCTCTCTGTGCCCTGACTTCTCGTCTGTGAAATGGAACATTAAAAATAGCAGCCTCACAGCCGGGCGTGGTGGCGCACGCTTGTAATCCCAGTACTTGGGAGGCTGAGACAGGAGGATCACAGGTTCACAACCAGCCTCAGCTACTTAGTGAGGCCTCTGCAACTTAGCGAAACCCTGTTTCAAAATAAAGAATAAAAAATAGGGCTGTGGTTGTAGCTCAGAGGTAGAATGCCCCTGGGTTCAATCTCCAGTACCGCAAAAAAAAGTAGCCTCCCCCTGGGAGAGGCTGAGGCAGGAGGATTGCAGATTTGAGGCCAACCCCAGCAATTTAGTAAGACCCTCCGCAACTTAGTGAGATCCTGTTTCAAAATAAAAAATAAAAAGGGCTGGGGGCTGCCAGGCATGGTGGCACACGATTGAAATATCAGTACTTGGGAGGCTGAGGCAGGAGGATTGCAGATTTGAGGCCAACCCCAGCAACTTAGAGCCTCCACAACTTAGTGAGACCCTGTTTCAAAATAAAGAATAAAAAATAGGGCTGGGGGTGTAGCTCAGAGGTAGAATGCCCCTGGGTTCAATTCCCATTACAAATAAAAAGGAAAAAAAAAAAAAGGAAAGAAGAAAGAAAAAGAAAAAAGAAAGGCCCAGGGGGTGGGTAGGATGAGGCAGAAACTGGAGAAGATGAGGGAGGGAAGGGAGGCTGCGCTCCTGGGGCCTCTACCTGTAGGGTGCCAAAAGCCCACTCCGCCACGCCCTGCGGCCCCCCATTCTTCCCCTCTTGATACCCACGAGCCTAATTCTATGGCTCCTCCCCTGAGCTCGGTTCTAGGAGCTTCTACTAGCAGAGGAACTGGGATTGGAGGCTTGGGGAGGGGAGGCCTGGGCCACATCTAGGCTTCCAAACACCCTTCCCCACGAAGAGGAAGCAGGGCTCTGGGCAGCAAAGGCTGACTCCATGGCTGGACAGAGGGTGCCGAAGGAGAGCCTGACCCTTCTGGTACCCCAGGCCACGAGGGGCTCCCAGAACCGGGAGGAGACACCCCAGGCCCAGGGGCTGGCTCACCCGAAAATCACTGAAGTATAAAAAAGCATACTACCACAACGAACTGTTACACCACAGTGATTTTTTTTTCTTAAAGGAAATTATGTATGCTTGTCCGCTTTTCATTGCTGTGACAAAACACCGGAGAAAATCAATTGTAAAGGAGGAAAGGTTCGCGCTGCTCGGGGCTGCAGAGGGCTCAGCCCGTGGTCTTGGCTCTGTGGTTTCTGGGCCTGTGGCAGAAGCATGCAGCAAGGCGATGGCGCTGCTCCTCCTGGAGGCCAGGCAGGCTGGGGAGGGGCCGGGACAGACACACCCTTCAACAACAGGCCTCTGGTGACCTGCTTCTTCCAGCTGGCCCCACCTCCTACAGTTTCTTCCAATAGCACCACCAGCTGGAGACCAAGCCTTCAACATGTGAGGACTGGGGACATCCCAGATCCAAGCTATAACATCATGGGTCTGCAGAGATACTGACGAGAGTCCAAGTCTGGTGTGGTGGCCCGCACCTGGAATCCCGGCACATGGGCGGCAGAGACAGGAGGAAGTTCAAGACCAGCCTCAGCTTCTTAGCGAGACCCTTAGCAACCTAGCAAGAGCGTGTTTCAAAATAAAAAATAAGCGACTTAGTGAGGTCCTCTGCAACTTAGTGAGACACTCTTTCAAAATAAAAGAATAAAATAGGGCTGGAGGTGTAGCTCGAAGATAGAATGCCCCTGGGTTCCATCCCCAGTACCATACACACACACACACACACACACACACACACACACACACACACACACACAAATAAATAAATAAATACATAAATAAAAAATAAAGTAGGGCTGCTGGGGTGGCTTGGAGGTAGAATGCCCCTGGATTTAATCCCCAATACCACACACACACACACAAACACACAAATGTATAATCACTATATGTCAATTCAAAATTATATATATGCATATATGTGTGTGTAGTGGGGATTGAACCCCGGGGCATTCTACCTCTGAGCTACATTCCCAGCCCTTTTTATTTTTATTTTGTAACAGGATCTCACTAAGTTGCTGAGGCTGGCCTTGAACCTGCAATCCTCCTTTCTCAGCCTCCCAAGTACTGAGATTACAGGTGTGTCCCACCATACCTAGCTAAATAACAATTATTTTAAAAAACAGTTGAGGGAGCCGGGCGTGGTGGCGCACGCTTGTAATCCCAGTACTTGGGAGGCTGAGACCGGAGGATCCGGGTTCACGGCCAGCCTCAGCTACTTAGTAAGGCCTCTGCAACCTTGTGAGACCTGGTTTCAAAATAAAGTATAAAAAATAGGGCCAGGGTGTATCTCGGAGGTAGAACGCCCCTGGGTTCAATCCCTGGTACCGCAAAAAAAAAAAAAAAGAAATAGTTGAGGGAAAGATGTGGGCAGTAGGGAGCTCTTCTTTCTAGAAGAATGCAAGTGGAAGAATTTAGAAGGGCACATTCAGGAAATGGCACATTAGACAATCACTGTTTTGCAGCCTCCAGGGTGACAAGTGACTAGGGTACAGTCAGTAGTCACCACAGGCACTGGTGAAACATCTGTGAGCTGCAGGTACTGTCATGACCTCAAAGTTTACCCCATGATGGCTGATTAAGTACCAAGAGGGGAAGCTACTTGGGGAGCTGAGACAGGAGGATTGCAGGTTCAAGGCCAGCCTCAGCAACTTAGTGAGACTCTCAGCAACCCAGCAAGACCCTGTTTAAAAATAAAAATTAAAAGGGGCTGGGGTGGTTGCTTGGAGGTATAATGCCTCTGGGTTCAATTCCCAGTATCACATACACACACACACACACACACACACACACACACACACACACTAATAAAAATAAATATAATAATAAAGCCAGGCGTGGTGGCACA